>CAUYQG010057692.1:0-19460 GCA_963574415.1 Tarsius wallacei
ACAAAAAATAAAAATATTAGCCGGGCGTGGTGGTGTGCATCTGTGGTCCCAGCTACTCAGGAGACTGAGATGGAAGGATCGCCTGAGGCCAGGAGGTTGAGACCGTAATGAGCCATGATCATGCCACCGTACTCCAGCCTGGGCAATAGAGTGAGACTCTGACTCAAAAAAAAAAGGCACTGAACACATATCAGAAGGTAACAAGAAATGGTACAACCTCTTTGGAAGCTGTAAAACTCCAGTGCTGGTCAGTAGTGGGATCGTGCCTGTGAACAGCTGCTGCACTCTAGCCTAGGCAACATAGTGAGACCCTGTCTCTGAGAGAGAGAGAGAGAAAACAGAATAGTGCCTGTGGTATAATTATATTTGTATAAAGTTTAAGAACAGGCAAAACTCATCTGTGATAAAAATCAGAAAAGAAAGAAGTGGAAATTGACTGAAGAGAGTCACAAAGGAACTTTATGAAGTGCTTGTGAGATTCTATATTTTTAGCAGGATGGTGGTTATACTAAGTGAGCAAGATAGATTAGATAGATAGATAGATAGATACAGATGAGAGATGATAGTAGACAACAGGTACTAGATAGATGATAAATGATGATAATGATAGATAAATGATGTTAGGTAAGATAGATAAATAGATGATGATGATGATGATAGATATATACAGATGATAAATGATAGACAATAGGCACATAAATAGATGATAGATGATGATGATGATGATAGATAGATGACATATAGATAGATGATAGATAAATAGATGATGATGATGATGATAGATAATAGGCACATGATAGAGAATAGATGATAGATAATAGATGATGATGATAGATAGATGATAGATAAATTGATGATAGATAATAGATTATTATAATGATATTTTATATATATAAATAAATACATGATAGATAAATTGATGATAGATAGATAGATGATATATAATAGATGATATTATAGATAGATAGATGATAGGCAGATAGATAGATGATAGATAATAGATGATGATGATAGATAAATTGATAATAGATAGATAATAGATGATGATGACAGATAGATGATAGATAAATAGATGATGATAGACAGATAATAGATGATGATGATGATGATGACAGATGACATAAATTGATGATAGACAGATGATAGATAATAGATGATGATGATGATAGATAAATTGATGATAGATAATAGATGATGATGAGGAGGAGGAAGAAGAAAGAAAGATAGATAGATAGACAGACAATAGATGATAAATAGAGAATAAGTACATAAACAGATGATGATGTTAGATAGATAGATTAGATAGGTAGACAGATGATGAAAGGTAGATGATAGATGACAATGATGATAGAAACAGATGATACATAGATGATAGACAATAGGCACATAGATAGATGATATATGATGATGTTAAATAGATGATGTTAGATAGATAAGATAGATAGGTGATAGAAAGAGTGGAGACCGAGCTATAGCATATCACTGAGTTGTGCACTTCAGATTTGTGCATTTTACTCTATGTAAATCATACTTCTCATTTTAAGAAATTTTTTTTTAAGGAAAAAGACAAGTTCTCAGTGGGATTTGAGGAAAGGCGTCCCCATTTGCCTAGTCCCCCATGTGGCCTCTGCCCCATCCCCTCATCCCTCAACAAAAGTCCTTCCTTCCCAGGCTCCGGGTCTTCTTCTGGCTATGTCTTCAGGACCGAGTATACACAGGTTTCCAGAGGTTGCTTCGTCTGGTTGGAAGGGACCTCAGTTAGGGCTCTGGTGTTCAACTCGGCATAAGTCACTCCATGGTTTTCTTCAGCTCTTGAGACCTGAGATCCTTCATCCTGGAGGTAAGGAAGAAGAAAAGGATACAGTCTACGGAGGAGTATTTGATTGCAAATATTTATCGTAACAATGCCACCGGGGGCAATCCCCTCAGGTTCCCTCCCACTCTGGGATCTTTTCTCAATAAATCCTGCTTGAAAAAAAAAGAAAAGAAAAGAGAACAATGTGACCGGGTGCAGTGGCTCATGCCTATGATCCCAGCACTTTGGGAGGCCTAGGCTGGAGGATTGTTTGAGCCCAGGAGGTCAAGATCAGCCTGGACAACATAGCAAGGCCTCATATCTACAAAAATTTTTTTTTAATGATCCAGATGTGATGACATGCACCATAATCCCAACAATTTAGGAGGCCGAGGCAGGAGGATCACTTGAGCCCAAGAGTTCAAGACCAGCCTGGGCAGGATAGTGAAACCTTATTTCTCCAAAAAGAAAAAGAAAAGAAAAAAAGCTGAGCATTATGACGCACGCTTGTGGTCCCAGCTACTCGAGAGGTTGAGAACTGCTTGAGCTAAGGAGGTCAAGTGTGTGGTGAGCTGTGATCATGCAAGTTCACTCCAGCCTGGGAGACAGAGTGAGACTCTGACTCTAAACAAGCAAACAAATAAAATGATGTGGTTGATGGCTTTCCAAGATGGCTCCCATGAGCCTCCTGCTATTAAAGTCCCTGTGTGGTCCCAGCCACTGAGTGTCACCTGTACCTAGTGACTTTTTTCTAATGAAAAGAACGCAGCAAGAGATGGGAAGCCCTGTCCAAGACTGGGTGATAGAGGACTGTCACCTCCCTTTTGCTGGTATTTCTCAATTTTGCCCTCGTTTCCTCACACAGATGAAGCCAGCAGCCCTGCTATGGGCTTCCCTGTGGAGGGGCTCACGTGGCAGTGTACTGAGGGTGGTCGCCAGGCAACAGCCTGCAAGGAACCAAATCCTGCCAAGGGCACCCTGAGTGAGTGTAGAGACAAGTTGTCCCCTGGTGGAGCCTTAACATGACTGCAGCCCTGGCCCACACCTTTGTCATTTCTGTGAAACCCAGAGGAAAAGGACTCAGCTAAGCCACACCCCAATTCCTGACTTACAGATACTTAGAGATGATCAATGCCGTTGCGTTAAGCCACTAAGGTTTGGGGTCACTTGTTACGCAGTGACAGATAATACATAAGAACAGCTATCAAATTAAGTTTTAATATGAAAATGCCGCCGGGCACAGTGGCTCACACCTGTCATTCCAGCGCTTTGGAAGGCAAAGGCGAGAGGATTGCCTGAGTCCAGGGGTTCGAGACCAGCCTGAGCAACTTGGCGAGACCTCGGCTCTACAATAAATAAAAAAATTAGCTGGGCGTAGTGGCAATTGCCTGTGTTTTCAGCTATTTGGAAAGCTGAGGCAGAAGGATTTTCTGAGCCCAGCAGGTCAAGGCTGCAGTGGTCTTGAACATGTCACTGCACTCCAGCCTGGGCGAGAGAGTGAGACTCCGACTGAAAAAATGAAATATGAACATGTCCAGAATAGAAAATCCAGAGAGACGAAAAGCCGATTGGTGGTTGCCAGGGGCTAGGAGGGGGAAGGAGCAGATGGGGAATGACTGCTCAAACAGTGTGGAGTTTCCTTTGGGGATGATGAAAGTGTTCTGGAATTGGATAATGGTGATCTTTGCACAACATTGTGAATGTGCTGGATATCACTGAAGTGCACATGTTGAAATGATGAATTTTATGTTGCGTGAATTTTTTTTTTTTTTGAGTTGGAGTCTCACTGTTTCCCCCAGACTGGAGTGTAGTGGCACGCTCACGGCCACCACAGCTTCGACCTGCTGGGCTCAGGCGATCTTTCCACCTCAGCCTTCCAAGTAGCTGGAACTACGGGCATGTGCCACCACACCCAGCTAATTTTTTTATTTGTTGTGGAGACGACGTCTCACCATGTTGTCCAGGCTGGTCTAGAACCCTTGGGCTCAGGTAATCCTCTCGCCTCTGCCTCCCAAAGCACTGGGATCATAGGTGTGAGCCACCGCGCCTGGCCGTGTTAAATGAATTTTATTGCAATTAAAAAAATAGAATTGCAAGGAAAAAATGAGTGTTAATATTAATAACTACTTCTAATAATGTATGTAGGACCTACTTTGTGGTGCACATTGGGGTAGGTGCTTTGTAGAAGGATCCTACCATATTTTCACACTAGCACCCAGAGGTGGGGTGTATCATCCCCATTGCACAGATGAAGAGGGTGAGGTTCAGGGTGGAAAAGTCACTTGTCTGAGCTTACACAGGGAGTTTTAGTAACAGTAGCTACAAAGGTGAGTGGCCACTCTGTGGCTGTCAGCACATTAAGCCAGCCCGTGAACCATTCATCCTTCCCAGCCAGGGCAGAAGGTGTTGTTTGTCCAGTGTTTCAAGTGGGGACATGTCCTCAGAAGGAGGAGTCGTGGGCTGAAGTTGCCCGGCCAGTCATGGGCTGAAAAGATGTTGAAGAATTCAGAGACCAGAGAAAGGGTTGGGGATAAATGAAAGCCACTGGCAAAACTAGATGGGGGGCGACAGAGAGCCTGGAATGAGAAGGGGCTCACAACCGATGGGAACTCACCGAAGCAGGCGACCAGCTCCTCAAGGCCGCAAGTGCGTCTGGAGGGAGGAGAGTCTGCCATTGCTTCATCCCAGGCACCAGGGCAAGGTCTATACACACACGCACGCACACACACACACACACACATGTGCACGCGTGTGCACTCACACCTGCACACATAACACTTTACACACACACACGCCTTGTCACCCACACACACATAAACATGCATACACACTCACACATGCACATACATATGCACAGAAGCACACATGCATGCTCGCACATACACACATGCATGCTTGCTCACACAGAAACACGCAAGCACACATGCTTGCATATACACACATGTATATTCACCACACACATGCACACACACCTATACACATGCAAACACACAAGCACACATGCATGCTTGCATATGCATACATGCACACTCACACATGCACACTCACACACAGATAACACTTTGCAAACATACACATGCATAGTCACATATACACACATAAACACACACATGCACACTCACACCTATACTCATAAACAAATATACACACATATTCACGCATGCATACATGCACTCACTCACAATACACACAAAAATACACATGCACACTCATATGCAGATAACACTTTGCAAACGCATACATGCACAGTCACACATACACATATGCATGCTTGCAGATGCATGCATGCATGCATGCATGCTTACACAGAAACACAAAAGCACACATGGTTGCTTGCATATGCACACATGCATATTTACAATACACACATACACACACCTATACACAAACAGACACACAAGCACACATGCATGCTTGCACATGCATACGTGAACACTCACATACATAACACTTTGCAAACACACACATGCATAGTCACACATGCACACATAAACGCACACATACACACTCACACCTATACAGATAAATACACAAGTACACTCATACACACACTTGCACATGCATATATGCACAGTCACACGTACACAGAGAAACACACATGCACACTCATACGCAGATAACACTTTGCAAACACGCACATGCATAGTCACACATACACACATAAGCATACTACACACTCACACTCATACCTACATACATAACACTTTGCATACACACACATGCATAGCCACCCACACACACATAAGCACACATGCACACACCTATACACATAAACACACAAGCACATACGCATGCTTTCACGTATACACAGAAACACATGCACACTCATACACATGACACTTTGCAAACACACACATGCATAGTCACACATACACACACAAACATACATATACACAGGCAAGCTTACGCACATATGCATATGCACACATACATGCATGTGTTGTGTGTGCATGTTCTTGTGTACACACGCATGAGCACACCATGTACATTTGTTCCCATACACACACTCAAACACACATGCAACACACAAAGAGCATACATATGTGCACCCCATGCATGTGAAACATGCTCCAGTACACACTCACCACACACGCACAAGCACCCACACATGTGTGCCCACACCACCTTCTCTTCCGTTTGGTTACCTGTCCCCACTTCTTCTGGTCCCTTGGAAGAGGGGGAGCTGAGAGAGAGAAGCAGAGTGAATTGAAGCATGGGATAGGAAGGAAGCTGGAGAGAGAAACCGAGGCCATGGTGGGTGGCGGGGGTGGGATGCAAAACAAGGTCACAGCACATGCCTCAGGAAACCAGAGTCCCTCTGCCCACCCCAGCTCGTGTGGCCATCCCAGGCTCCCACAGAACTCAGATACTCGGACAGGTCTCAAGAACTGAGGGGGAGGAGGGGTCAGGGCAGTGTGGACCATGGGAAAAGAATCCAAGGAGAGCACATCGGTGAGATGTGCAGGATGGTCATGAGAGCATGGCACCCAGAAAGAGACCTGGAGGCGGGGGTGGGAGCTGGCCAGGGACATGTGGAAGGATGAGGTGGGAAAGCGGCCTTGGGTGGTCAAGAAAATGGTGGAGCGAGTGTCAAGCACTGGCTGACAAGATGGTCTGAGAAACTCTACCTTTTGGTCATCTTGTCAGGAGCCGCTCCTAGGGATAAGAAAAGAAGGAGAGAGGATTAGCCCCGAGAAGTTAGCTTCCTCATTCTTTCACCTATGTCCCCAAAAGGTTTAGCCACTGTCTTTCTAAACTTACCACACCGGGCGTATTTGTGGATGAGAAAGGCTGAGAGGAGGAAGATTAAGGCCAGGATGACAACGATGATGATCCCAGGGGTTCCTGGCATCGAGATAACAAATGACAGCCAGTTGGTTTCCTTAAGCATGTTCTTTATTTATTTATGTTTTACTTTTTTGAGTTGGAGTCTCACCCTGTCACCCAGACTGGAGTGCAGTGGCACGTTCATGGCCACCACAGCCTCGACCTGCTGGGCTCAGGCGATCCTTCTGCCTCAACCTTCCATGTAGCTGGAACTACAGGCACACCCCACCACGCCTGGCTATTTTTTGATTTATTGTAAACACGAGGTCTCACTGTGTTGTCCAGGTTGGTCTCAAACTCCTGAGCTCAGGCAATCCTCTGGCCTTTGCCTCCCAAAGTTCTGGGATGAGAGGCATGAGCCACCACACTCAGCCATTTTTTGGTTTTGTTTTTAATTTTGTAGAACAGAGTCTCACTACGTTACCCAGGCTGATCTCAAACCCCTGGACTCAAGCAATCCTCTTGCCTCAGCCTCCAAAGTGCTGGGATTACAGGTGTGAGTCACCACACACGGCTCTTAAGCATGTTCAGATGCCTAAACATGTCTACCATTGACTGAGTTACTATTATGTGCTAGAGACCTTGGTACATCTTTCTCATACCGATAACTTGCCTGGCAGAGAGAGGCTCATATTACAGATAAGGAAGCCAAGATTCAAGAATTGAAGTAAGATTTCCAGTCACTCAACTCCCAAGCAGACAGAGCTGTGACTGCTACCCTACCCACCACTCAAGACCTTGTTTTTAACCACACTCTTCAGGTATCTCCAAAATATAGATAAACATTCTCAAGAAATGTCTGTCTCATTGCTTCACGAGGACGACTCATCTTATGTCTGGATGACTCTATGTCCTGAGAAGTATTATTCTTCTCTTACCTAGTCTTGCTCCTTCTGTCTGAGAAGAATTCGTTTCTTTAGTTTTATCTAGAAGACAGAAGTCTTGAGTTAAAAAAATCAATTTGCAAAACAAAAATCACAATATTATAGCATCCATGTATAATTTTAAAATTATATATTGTTTATAAAGTCACGCCTAGACAGGACACGTACAAAAACACACACGAAATTGACAACATAACTTTAAGATAGAAGTTTCTACCAGGGAGACAAAATAATGGGAATCGTTTGAGAAAAAAAGAGGATTTTTGTTTTATTTTTGTGTGTGTGTAGAAAAAAACAACTTGAAACAAATATGACTAAGTGTGAACAATTTTAATTCTGGCTGGTGGATGCAAGATTGTGTTTTTATTATTTCTATTTTGAGAGATTTTTCTTGTCTTTCTTTCTTTCTTTCTTTCTTTCTTTCTTTCTTTCTTTCTTTTTTGAGTCAGGGTCTCACTCTGTCACCTAGGTTGAAGTGCAGTGACACAATCACAGCTCACTGCAGCCTGGACCTCAGGATATTTTTCACATTTCTCAAAAGAGAGAAAATTTGTATCAATTCCCTTGCTTGCTTATAGAAGGAAAGTTTTCTGAGTTTTGGTTATTTCTTTAAATGTATATTTTATTTTGAAGATATGGGATGCAATTTAGGATTAGGTATACAAGTGTACATTGTACAGGTAAAGTTTGGGCCTCCCTTTGGTCCCCACTTTGCCTGGTTTGAAATCAGATACCCTTATTGATGTTGTATCCCCCGTCCCCCACTTCCAGAGTTTTAGTTATGTCTAGGAAAGGGAATGAACTAAAATGGGACACAGGAAAAAGACAAGGGGCTCCAAAAATGTCTGAATCCATCCAAAGACCCAAGACTCTGTCGTGGGCTGGTGTGATGGTTAATGTTATGTCAACTTGTCTACACTACAGCACCTGATTTGTGTAGTCAAACACCAGTCTCGGTGTTGCCATGAAGGTTTCTTTTAGACATGATTAAGTTTTCAAGCAGTAGACCCTGAGTGAAGCAGATGACCCCCATATGCGGGTCTGCCTCATCCAATGAGTTGAAAGCCTTAAGAGAAGAGACTGGGCTGGGTATGGTGGCTCACACCTGTCATCCCAGAACTCTGGGAGGCAGAGGTGAGAGGATTGCCTAAGCCCAGGGGTTCAAGACCAGCCTGAGCAACTTGGCGAGACCTCGTCTCTACAATAAACCAAAAAATTAGCTGGGCATGGTGGTGTGCGCCTGTAGTTCCAGCTACTTGGAAGGCTGAGGCAGTAGGATCGCCTGAGCTCAGGAGGTCTAGGCTGCCGCGGCTGTGAGCCTGCCACTGCACTCCTGGGCAGCAGAGTGAGACTCTAACTCAAAAAAAAAAAAAAAAAAAAGAAGAAGAGACTGAGGACCCCCAAGGAGGAAGGAATTCTGCCTGCAGACCACCTTTGAACTTGAAATTGCAACACCAACTCTTCTCTGGGTCTCTAGCCCGCCAACCTGTTTTGCAGATTTCAGACTTGCCAGCTTCAACCCCAGTGACCAAATTCTTAAAATCTCTCTGTGTACATATATAGATAGATATGAGGGGGGACCCAAAAAACCACAGAATTTATTTATAAAAAATTGTATATTCATTCTTACATGTTTAAACTTCAGTCACCTTCAAAGAAATCTCTATTGGATGCAATATACCTATCGAGATGCTTTTCCCACTACTCAAGACAGTTTTTGAACTCGTCCATTGTGATGCCTTTTAGTATTTCTGCCATGTTTGGTTTCCCCTCTTCCACATCAGCAAAACACTTCCCTTTGAGGACTTTTTTCAACAGAGGAAACAAACAAACAAAAAGCTGCTCAAGGTGAAATTGGGTGACTAGGGAGGGTGGAGGATGGGGATCATGCCATTTTTGTTCAAAAACTGTTGAACATTCAGCGAGGTGTGGGCAGGTGTGCTCGTAAGTCACCCATCATGAAATGGGCAAACACATTGAAAGGATATTTTTATTTTTTAATTTTTTTAATTTTTTTTGAGTTGGAGTTTCACTCTGTCGCTCAGACTGGAGTGCAGTGGCCACTCCCGGCCACTACGGCCTTGACCTGCTGGGCTCCGACGATCCTTCCACCTCAGCCTTCTAAGTAGCTGGAACTACAGGCGTGCGCTACCACACCCGGCTAATTTTTTTGATTTATTGTAGAGATGAGGTCTCACCAGTTTGCCCAGGTGGGTCTTGAACCCGCAGGCTCAGGCAATCCACTCACCTCGGCCTCCCAAAGAGCTGGGATTACAAGCTGAGCCACCGAGCCCGGCCTGAAAGGATATTTTTAAAGATTCACTGATGCTGAACACGGCCTCTCACAACAATGCTAGCTGGTACACAGACGCTGATGAACTCTTAGAACACTTACCTAGTGGGGGAAGCCTGTACAACAAGGGACCCACCCTCCAAAAGAGAATTTTTTTTTTGTGGTCCCCCCTTGTAGATGATAGATAGATAGATGATAAATAGAAGACAGATGATAGATCAATAGATAATATATATATATATATATATATATATACATACACACACACACACACACACACACCTGTGTATATATTATATAGAGTTACATGTTGCTTAATGGTGGATACTTTCTGAGAAATGCAACATTAGGCAATTTCATCATTGTGTGAACATCATAGAGTGAACTTAGCCAAGCCTAGATGGTCTAGCTTACTGCACACCTAGGCTATACGACATTGCCTATTGCTACTAGGCTACACACTTGTACAGCACTTGACTGTACTAAATATTGTAGGCAATTGTAGCACAATGGTGAGTATTTGTGTATCTAAACAGAATAGTTTCAGTCAAAACACAGTATTATAATCTTATGAAACCACCATTGTATATGCGGTCTGTTGTTGACCACAATGTCCTAATGTGGCATGTGACTGTACATCTTTTTGGTCGTGTATCTCTGGAGAACCCTGGCCAAAGCGACTGGGTGGGAGAATTCTCTTAACCTTTTACCTGGTTAGGACAAACAAGTGCAGCTCACTGCCGCGACCACTTAATTTTACATAAACATGCTCTTTGCGGTTGAAGCAAATCTGACTGGTTTTCTTTCTGGTTTTTTATTCCCCCCTCTCTATGTTATTATTGAGATGTGGAGTACAAGTCAGGATCAGGTACATAAGCAGTCTACATGTAGGTGAAATTTGGTCCTCCAGCTGGTCCTCACTTCCCCTGGATTAGGATCAGATACCCTTTGTGATGACACATGCCCTCCCCTCTCCCTCCCTCCCCTGGCAGAGTCCCGCAACTGCCGATTCCTCCCTTGTAGCATTGTGATAAATAAATGTACAGGACCCACTTATGAGTTTTCAGTGTGAAAATAAAATATAAAGACTGTTCTTGGAGTTATTTCTAAACAGAACGTGTCTCTAATCCCAATGAGAATTGCAGAAGAAGAGAAAGAGGAGAAGGAAGAGGAGGAGGAGGAGGAGGAGGAAGAACAAGAACAAGAACAAGAAGAAGAAGAAAAAGAAGAGGAAGAAGCAGGAGGGAATTACTATATTTTATAATTCTCTCTCTTTTTTTTCTTATCTCAGGGTAAATGCTGCAGCCACAAGCTGGCGAGTATCCTCAAGATAAATGGGAAAAGGATTAAATCAGAAATGGTCATGGTTCCCAGGATAGGCATACCTTGGCTGTTTTCTGCAGTGCTTCCAGAGATCACACAGGTAATAACCCACATGGGTAGGTACTGAGCACCTACCATGTACCTAATCCACCATCCTCTCCTCAGTCATGCAGACACTTATCTCCACTGCACAGAGAGACCAGGAGAGAGCAAGAGCACTGCTTTCTCTCTCTCTCTCTCTCTCTCTCTCTCTCTGTGTGTGTGTGTGTGTGTGTGTGTGTGTGTGTGTGTGTTTGAATTGGAGTTTCACTCCGTCGCCCAGGCTGGAATGCAGAGGCATACTCACGGCCACCCCCAGAGTCAACCTGCTGGGCTCAGGCGATCCTTCCACCTCAGCCTTCCAAGTAACTGGAACTACAGGAGAGCACTACCATGCCTGGCTAATTTTTGATTCTCGATTGTAGAGATGAGGTTTCGCCAAGTTGCCCGGGCTGGTCTCAAACCCGTGGACTCAGGCAATCCACTCGCCTCGGCCTCCCAAAGTGCTGGGATTACAGACTGAGCCACCAAGCCCGACCAAGCATTGCTTTCTTTAGCAGATGAGCTAACCAGAGCTCAAATAGGCTCCATGACATGCTCATGGCGACACAGCCAGGGAGTCGCAGAACCGGAGCTGGGGCACACAGGTCTTGTGCAGCTCTGTGGATGGGACTCCCGGCCTCACCTCTCACTGCCTTGACCACTCACAGCTGTGTGGGCTTCACCTCCTGGAGCTGATCAAAGCCTAAGAACCGAATACCTCGGACCTCTGGAGGCCCTTCCTCCAACTCTGCTGCAGAGAAGGCAGCAGGGCTGGGAGGGTCCTTACACGTATTTCCTCTGTCCCCTGTGGTTTTACTTCGGTTCTTCACTCCTCTGTCCTGTCCTGTCGGAGCTTCTACCTCACAGCCACCAGCAGGAAGTGGGATGCTGGCCAGGTGCAGTGGCTCATGCCTATAATCCCAACACTTCAGACTTGAGCCCAAGAGCTCGAGACCAGCCTGGGTAACATAGCGAGACTCCTGTCTCTACAAAAAATCAAAAGAGCCAGGCACGGTGGTTCACGCCTGTAATTCCAGCACTTTGGGAGACAGAGATGAGAGAATTGACTGAGCCCACAGGTTGGAGACCAGCTTGGGCAATATGACAAGACCTCGTCTCTACAGTAAATCAAAAAAATTAGCTGGGTGTGGTGGCACACGCCTGTGGTTTCAGCTACTTGAAAGCCTGAGGTGGAAGAATCGCCTGAGCCCAGCAGGTCGAGGCTGCTGTGGCCGTGGGCAGCATGCCATTGCACTCCAGCCTGGGTAACACAGTGAGACTCCAACTGAAAAAAAAATAAAAATAAAAATAAAAAAAGTAACCAGGCACGGGAATGCATACCTTTAGTCCCAGTCGGGAGGCTAAGACTGGAAGATCACAGATCAGAAGCTGTGAATAAACCCCATGAACCATCAGATGCCTGGCTCTGAAGAAATCAGATGGGAAAACTGGCGAGAAAATGAACTTGGGAATAAAGAGGGGGAAACAAACAGACTCACAAGTGACCTTAAAGGAAGACGGATGGTGCCAGGTGAGATAACCAGTATCACGACTAGATATATGAAGTCCAACAATTAGGTTCACGAACTCATCCTAGAAAAAGTACTCCATACCTCATTGCTGACTATCACTATGGTCACCTTTGAAGTCCTCCCCTTGGGAAGCTGTGCACCAACACCAGCACCTAATCCACCCATCAAAGCAACTTTGGAACTCTTTTTTTCTGGAATGGCCATCAGAGCCATTGTCATATTACCTTGGATGTCCTTGACCAGGAATGCCCTCTCATGTCTTCCTTTCAATATTTCCTTTATCTTTGGGTAAAGAAAAAAGTCACTGGGGGCCAGATCAGGTGAGGAGGGAGAGTGTTTCAATACAGTGATTTGTACAGGGCTGTCTATGTAAGTGCACTGTGATAAGTTCGCAAACTTAATTGTCAGACCTCAACAAGTAATGACAACAGCTCTGATGCCCAGCCCAGAAAAATAAGTTCCAAGACTGCTTTGACAGGTGAACTAGGCGCTGGCATGGCTGCATAGCTTCCCAAGGGAGGACTTCAAATATGACTGTAGCAGTATTCAGCAATGAGGTATGGAGCACATTTTCTGGGATGGTTCACGAGCCTGTCAGACCTCATATCTCGAATGACTGTTGGTTTGGGGACATAGTTGGGATGAGAGGAAGTATGATGTCCAACTGGAAAATAGACAGTGGGTCTAAATCAGGGTTTCTCAACTTTGACGCTACTGACATTTGGAACTGGATGGTTCTTTGGTGGGGAGAGGTGGGGGCAGTGATCTCCAAATCAGGACCCCGAAGTTTCCCACCTTTGGTTTGCAGTCCATTACTCTGCAGCAAACACCTTTGCTGACCACACCTTCTCCTGGTCCAAGAATAACACCCCTGCTTCTTCTAGAAACTGCTCATTTCCCCCCACATTCACGTAACCCTAGATAGAGCTGAGTTTTCTTGCAGGGACCTTCCTCATCACTGATCCAGAGGCCAAGTCACCCAGAAATGATCCCTATCTTCCCCAGCATTTGTTTGCTTGTCCATTTGTTTGTCTTGTAACAAGACAAATCTGAAAAAGGTGAGGCCAGGTGTGGTGGCTCAGGCCTGTAATCCCAGCACTTTGGGAGGCGGAGACAAGAGGATTGCCTGCCTCAGCCCCCGGGGTTCGAGACCAGCCTGGGCAACTTGTCAAGACCTCGTCTCTACAATAAATCAAAAAATTAGCCAGGCATGGTGATGCGCGCCTGTGGTTCACAGTGTTCCCTAGGCTGATCTCACATTCTTGGCCTCAAGCGATCCTCCTGTCTCAGCCTCCCGAGTAGCTAGGATTGCAAGTATGAGCCACCATGCTTGGCCAATTCTGGTTCTAGTTTTTGGAGTCAGAGTCCTGTGCTCAAAACTCAGCACTGTCTCTCTCTCTATCGCTCTATTTTTTTTTTTTTTTTTTTGAGTTGGAATCTCACTCTGTTGCCCAGGCTGGAGTGCAGAAGCACACTCATGGTCACCTCAGCCTTCCAAGTAGTTGGAACTACAGGTGTGCATCACCACGCCTGGCTAATTTTTTTTTTTTTTTGTATTATCTATCGTAGAGATGATGTCTCACCAAGTTGCCCAGGCTGGTCTTGAACCTGTGGATTCAGGCAATCCTCTCACCTTGACCTCCCAAAGTGCTGGGATTATAGGTATGAACCATCACACTTGGCCTGGTTCTAGTTTTTAAAGCCAAGTAGCAGCCATGCACTTCCCATATTTGCTTTTCAGCTCTCCAGTGGCCCCCAACCAGACATGACCTTGCTTCCCACACAGACACTTGGCAATGTCTGGCTGCATTTTGGGTCATTACAACTGGAAGGGAAGACATACTGAGTAGAGGCCAGGGATGCTGAAAACATCCTAAAATGCCCCCCCAAAAGAATGAACCATTTCAAAATCCCAACAGTATCAGGTTGGAAAACTCCTGGAATTATTTCTTTAACTCCGTGGTCTGACAGATTTCATTTTTCTTGGGCTATTTTAAGGGTTTTGTCACTTGCAATTAATCCTGACTAATGCAGACACCTACAGCAAAGCCAATGATGATAGTTGATTATTTATGTTCCCTCAATTTTTGCAGAAGTTGTATGGGTCATATGTCTGCATTGTCATGTCCGGATTACTGATAAGAAAATCATATACAAGGAAATGACTTGCCTAATATCTCACAGACAGCAGATGTCAGAATGACAGTTTTAATTTGGTTCCACCTGACTTCAAAACTTTTTTTTTTATTTTAAAAAATTAACTTTTTTTGGTAGAGATGAGTCTTGCTATGTTGCCCAGGCTGGTCTCAAACTCCTGGGCTCATGCAATCCTCCTCTCAAATTGCTGGGATTACAGGCATGAGCCACCATGCCCAGTCAAAAAAAAAAAAAAAAGTTTTTTATAGACAGGGGCTTGCTCTCTTGCCCAGGCTAGAGTGCAGTGATGCTCACTGAAGCCTCAAACATCTGGGCTCAAGCAACCCTCTTGCCTCAGCCTAAGTGCTGGGACTACAGGTCCATGTCACCACACGTGGCTAATTTTTATTTTTGGTTATTTTTTATAGAGACAAGAATCTCACTACGTTGCCCAGGCTGGTCTCAAACTCCTGGCTCAGGCAGTCCTCCCACCTCAACTTTCCGAAACACTAGGATTTTAGGCATAAGTCACCGCACCTGGCCCAAAACTTTTTATAAACTTTATGCTGCTTTAAAGATCATGGGGGTCCACAGGGACCCTGGAAACACACCACCAGCTCCCCACCATGTGCTTTTTAGAAATTCTAGGCTCTTTGGTTACTACCCTGTGGAGTTATGGTTGGTCTTCTCTTTGACGCTGGGTTTTTTAGCACCATGAGGAAGGTACCTTGTTCCTACTTCTCTTCTACCTCCTTGTCCCCATATAAACCCAGTCCTCAAAACAGCCCTCACTCAGAAGGGTCAAAAACAGCTCTTAGCTGGGTGCAATGACTCATGCCTGTAATCCCAGCACTTTGGGAGGCTGAGGTGAGAGGATTGCCTGAGTCTAAGGGGTTTGAGACCAGCCTGGGCAACTTGCCGAGACCTCCTCTCTACAATAAACCAAAAAATTAGCTGAGTGTGGTGGCGCACCCCTGTAGTTTCAACTACTTGGAAATCTGAGGTGGGAGGATCCCCTGAGCCCAGCAGGTTGAGGTTGCGGTAACCACAAGTATGCCATTGCACTCCAGTCTGGATGACAGAGTGAGACTCCAACTCAAAAACAAAAGAAAACAAAACAAAAACCAGCCCTTTCATAAACAAAAAGGCCTGGCATGGTGGCTCACGCCTGGAATCCCAGCACTTTGGGAGACAGACGCTAGAGGATTGCCTGAGACCAAGGATTTGAGACTAGCCTGGGCAACATGGAAAGACCTCGTCTCCTCAATAAATCAAAAAATTAGCCGGGCATGGTGGCGCATGCCTGTGGTTCCAGCTACTTGGAAGGCTGAGGCAGAAGGATCACCTGAGCCCAGCAGGTCGAGGCTGCGTTGGCTGTGAGCGTGCCACAGCACTCCAGCCTGGGTGACAGAGTAAGACTCCTACTCAAAAAAAGAGATTAGGTCAAACAATGGTAGTGGGGCATTATTAAAAATGAAAGGGCTGGGTGCAGTGGCTCATGCCTGTAATGCCAGCACTTTGGGAAGCCAAAGTAGGAGGATGGCTTGAGACCAGGAGTTCAAGACCAGCAGCCTGGGCAACATAGCGAGACCTTGTCTCTACAAAAAGAAAAAAAAAAATCTAGCCATGGTGGCGTGGCACTGCAGAGTCATCGTCTCTCCTGGGGTCATGATACGACTCTGGTGGGCTTGGAAGGTAGGTTTAGGCATAACCCCTGTAGTCTAAGCTACTTGAGAGGCTGAGGTGGGAGAATCTCCTGAGCCCAGGAGGTCGAGGCTGTGGTGAGCTCTAATTGTGCCACTGCACTCCAACCTGGGCAGTAAAGTGAGACCCTGACTCCAAAAAAAAAAAAAAAAAGAATTCTTTCTAGAAGTCTCCAAGTTAGTGAAAGGTATCCCCTGGGCCCTTTGAATTCTTCCTCTTCCTTCTGTGTGAATCTCCTTCTGAACCACTCCGGGGGGTGTTAATCACACTTTAGTCTAAATGACTGATTCCTCACCCCGGAGATGTGCAAAGACTTTGTGGTTGTACCTTCTTTCCCTCAGCAGGATCAGGAATTACAAACCCATGTCCCACTGTAGCCCCTTCAGAGAACATCTGGTCGGCTGTGGTGGGAAGGTCCCAGCCTCCTTTTAATCAATTCCCCACCTCCCACATGCCCTGTCTGAGAAGATTCGCCCCACAATTCCACAGAATCCTGGCCCTAACTTGGTCCTTCCCAGATGATTTTTCCAGCCTCCAGTGGAGGAGACAGACCCTTCCTGTAGGTCACAGCGTTGACAGATAACCCAAACGTCGTCCTCCTAATGGTAAAACCTTACCTGTCACCCGGATCTCAAGATAATCACTGAGATCTGAGACCCAGAAAGGGGCTGTTATCTGGTGGTACATGCAGCTGTAGTTCCCGGTGTCCCTGACTGTCACGTTCTGGAGGGAGAACTCCATCTTGTTCTCCTGTGAGTCCTGACGTTGGATGGGCAATGGGGTCCCCGCCTTCAGTAGAGCAAACATGTGAAACCCAATGAAATGGCTTGGCCTCTGGCACTGCAGAGTCACCGTCTCTCCTGGGGTCATGATACGACTCTGGTGGGCTTGGAAGGTAGGTTTAGGCATAACCCCTATAAGAGAAAATAGCATCTGAGGACATGGGGGAAGCTTGGACTCCCCTTATCCTTGTTTTCCTGGAGTTGCAGTAAATCAAAGACCCCCTAGCTCATCTTTTCCCAACTCCAAGGTGGGGAGTTCCCTCCTACAAGGCCTGAAAAAAACCCAGGCAGTCGATTCTTTTTTTTTTTTTTTTTATAGTCAGAATTTAACTCTCTTGCCCAGGCCGAAGTGCAGTGGCATGATCACGGCTCACCACAGTCTCGACCTTCTGGATTCAGGCGATCCTCCTGCCTCAGTCTCTCAAGTAGCTGGGACTACAGGCATGTGCCACCACACCCAGCTAGCTTTTTTGATTTTTTTGGAGAGACGAGGTCTTGCTATGTTGCCCAGGCTGGTCTCAAACCCCTGGGCTCAAATGATCTCCCAACCTCGGCCTCCCAAAGGACAGGGATTACAGGCCTAAGTCACCACACCTGACCCAGGCATTCAATTCTGATCCATTCTTTCTCCATCCGCCCCACTGATTACTCTGCAGAAAGAATACCTTCCTCTTTCTCTTCCTCTGCTTCCTCCTTCATCCCTGGTCCCCCATATGCATCCTAAAGAACCCTCTTCTCACCTGTCACCAGCAGTAGAAGGACATCACTGCTTTGTGATGTTCTGTAGGGGACCTTCCGTGTGTGGTACTCACAGGTGTACTTGCCAGCATCACTGTGTTGTACATCAGTGAGGTGAAATTCAGCCAGGCCCTCCGCAGGAACAGATGCTTTCAAAGAACTCAAAATAAAATTTCCCTTTCTGAGAACAAAGCTCACATCCCTGGCAGGAGTCTGGCATTGCAGAATCACGTTGCTCTTGGCAGGGACCACTGAGCTGGGCCAGGCCATGAGGGAGGGCTTGAGCAGGGACCCTGCAGGGAAGCAGAGCCCAGAGCTCACTGCACTCACTCCTGACCCTCAGGAAGCCCATCTGAGAAGGAGGAGGAGGGTCAGGCATGGTGGCTCACACCTGTCATCCCAGTACTCTGGGAGGCCAAGGTGGGAAGATTGCTTGAGCCCAGGAGTCCAAGACCAGCCTGGCAACATAGCAAGACCATGTCTCTACCAAAAAAGAAAAAAAAAAAGGAAGGAGGGAAGGGGTCTTTGGGGTGAAGGATCAAGGAAGTGTTCGTTGAAGAAACACTCACCGTCTCCCCTCATGCCTCTTTGGCCAACACACAGCCCTGCAAGAGAGTCGTCCATGAGACAAAGTACCTGCCTGGCCCACGTGTCATCCTGCCCTGACCCTGGGAACCATCCCAGAGTTTCCTGTTGAGGATGGGTCTCTTGTTGTGGGGCTTCCCACAATCCCAGCCTCTTCCCCGGCATCAATGTCTGTGTGCAACTCGTGTTAGTGTCCTGTGCCACACACTTAGGCTGGGCTCAGTGGCCGATGCCTATAATCCTTACACTTTGGAAGTCTGAGGCAGGAGGGTCGCTTGAGTCCAGGAGTTCAGCCTGGGAAACATGGCGAGATCCCATCTCTACAAAATATCAAAAAAATTAGTTGGGCGTGGGAGCGAATGCCTGTAGTCCCAGCTACACAGGAGGCTGAAGTGGGAGGAGCTCCTGAGTCCAGGAGGTCGAGGCCGTGGTGAGTTCTGATCATGCCACTGCACTCCAGCCTGGGTGACAGAGTGAGACCCCAACTCAAAATAAAACCAATTGCCACACACTTTCTTAGTAGTTTATGACAACACAGATTTATTATCTTGTAGTTGTATGATCAGGAGTCTGAAATGGGTCTCACTGGGATTAACATAAAGGCATTGGTAGGTCTGCGTTCCTTCTGTAGGCTCTAGGAAAGAGTCCATCTCTTCGCTTTCTGGCTTCCAGAAGCCACCGACATTCCCCGACCCTCCCCCACCACCACCACCACACAGCCACAATGTGGAAGAATGAAGATTCCAGAACTCCAAGTGTAGAGGGTATCACCTGGTATTT
>CAUYQG010057693.1:0-13555 GCA_963574415.1 Tarsius wallacei
CACTCAGACACGGATTTTAAAACAACCTGATGACTTTTGGTTCTGTCCAAGATTGAGTAACTTGCATTGGGCTAGACTTCTTATTAAAGTCAACTATGAAAGCTGCCAGAATTATATAAAGTAGCTATTGAAGGAATTGGACAGTAACCAATGCAGGTATGACTTGAGTGGCTACAATTCTGGAAAGAAGGGTAGCTCTGCCTTTATCTTGGCTTTTGCCTGAGGGCATTTGTGGTATAGAAGGATAGGTCGTAAGTAGAAAGTGGTAGTTTTAATGGATTTAGGAGATGATTTCAGAGCTGCCAATATCATTGGAACTTGAGAGACAAAATCTTGGAAAGTAAAGAATAAAGGGAAGTGACTAAAGAGATCTGCATACAAGCCAGACACTACAGGCGTACACTACTTGGGAGGGTGAGATGGGAGGATGACTTGAGCACACAAGTGGAAGCCAACCTGGGCAATATAGCAAGACCCCATGTTTTTTAAAAAAGATCTGTACATTGTTCACAATACCAAGAACATGGAACCAACCATGCTGCCCATCAAAAGAAGACTGGATAAAAACTGTGGTACATATACACAATGGAATATTACGCAGCCATAAAGAAGAACAAAAATCATGAACTTCGCAGCAACCTGGATGGACTTAGAGTCTATAATTCTGGGTGATCTTTCACAGAAACAAAGAACTGAGTATCACATGTTCTCACTCATAAGTGGACCTTGAACAACTATCATAATACTATAAGAAAAGGATTGACAGTGGCGGGAAACAGCAGGGGCGTGGGGCAGTGAGGAGGTGGAATTGGCAGTAGTGGAAACTGCCTGGGGAAGGGGGAACATACCTCATCAACAAGGGTACCTGCACAATGAATATTTATATACCTAACCCTGAATTGTTAGGCACACATTTTAAAATTTGTATTTTAAAATTTTTAAATAAAAAATTTAAAGGTGATAAAAAGATCTGCATACAAATGTTTTAAAGGGTGCTGGCTGATTTCTAGGCTGTGCATGTGCAGTATAAGACACTGAAAAACACAGCAGAAAACATCAGCTGAATAGATAAGAAATTGAGCACAGGTTTTTGCAGTTGTACAAGAGACAGATAACAGAATTCAAGCTCTGCAAAGTGTTGGGGCCTTTGTAAACACACAGAGGTTCCTTGCCTTAAGTATAAGGATGATGTTCTAAGAAAAAGGACAAAACTGAAAGAGATGAGCCTTCGAACAAAGCTCAAAGCCAATTATTGATAAATCAAAGTGATGCTTTTTGCCTAATCAAAGAAAACGTAACACTTGTTAGAGAAAACATTATGTGACCCCTTAAAATTGTTCATCTTCAGAGTCCAGTATTGAATTTAAAAATCACATGGAATTCTGAAAACAGAAAGCAGGATAAAAGGTGTGAAAACCAGTAGAGATGGAAGAAACAGACAATAGAAACATTTCATTCAGATATTTGCATTTCAAACGTATTTTAAAATAACTAGAATTACTATGTCCAAGACAATAAAGAGAGCATTGGATAATTGTACTAGAAAATTGGTATTTTTGTTTTGAAAAATAATAGTCAAATAAAATTCTTGAAAGGACAAAAATAATATAACAAATTATAATTCAATAGTTGTATTGAATAAGAAATTATACACAACAGAACACTCCAACCATAGCCCACTGTTTTTCCCAGTATTTATACACCCTCATCTGTGACATAAATTAACGTCTGGACCTCCTCCCTGTCATGAGCAAATCATATAGCCATTTCTGCTTTATTGGGTTTCTTTCTTTTTGGTGGTTTCCTCCTTGGTAAATTTCAAGTGAGTTTAAGAGTCCTCAGATTCTTCAGAAATCTACTGAGGAATTTCTAACCACTCCTCTCCACTTCCTTTTCTCCACTCAAAAACTAACTGCTTGGGTTTAGATTCTGAGGATGTGGGTCATCAGGGAGCAGGCCACAGGGAGAAGGCCACAGTATGTCTTAACTCACTCTCCTTCCTTTTGCTCCTTTCCCTCTCCCAGAACAAGGAACCTCCATATCACATTATACATCTTTCTTTATTCTTTGATTAATTTTTGTATCTATTGATCTGAAATAGGCAGAGAAGGTCTTTTTTGGAAATTAAAAACTGAATATTGTTTTCTTTGTCCTGGGATGCATTATTGCCTCTCATTGAAGCAATGTCATAAGAATATTGATATTTTAAAATATGTTTCTTCAAGTAATACAGCAATAATTGCTGGGAATGTAAAATATGTTACATAAAATTTCAAAATATTTTCCTGCCATACTTTGGTGTATATCTTGCATAGGACATTTTTGATGGAAGGCAAACCCCACAAGAGTCATGATAAAGTAAATTTAAATTTAAATGGTCTTTGTTTGGCTTATTATTGAGTTGTTTGTTTGTTTCCTGTGGGAGATCTATAAACTGAGGGAAGAGTTAAATGACATATGTCCTTTGAATCATACATCAAGGTAATATTAGGGAAAAGGTGAGGTGGATGTTGAGTCGTGTTTATATGATGTCCATTATTAAATTTTTGTGCCCAAAAGTTGTTTGTGTAATTCATAGTAACATTTAAAAAAATGAGTTCACATATACTACAAAAAGACTGAGAATGAGGGAATCTAAATTATCCAGCTAGAAACCCATGAGCATATTAAGAGAGGAGACAGCTAGAGAAAGGCTAGGCAGACAGACAGGGCAGGTTCCCTGGTAACAATGTAGCACACTCCTGGTGGGCCTCTTAGGCTGATAACTCTCATTGGAAAACAAGCTCCCTACAAACCTCTCAAGAAGTACTCACTGCTGGAATGGAAAAACAACCAACCAGCTTGCTGCCAAATACCAATCTATCAGATCATCATTAGGCCTCTACCTCCTGCCAGTTGGCCCTCAGTACTGACCAATCAGCATCGCTAGTGCTCACCAATCAGCTAACAGCTAGTGCTAGCCTACTGGTTTGGTCTTAGGGCTACATAAGGTTTTGGCCCCTGACCCTTTGGGTCCCCTCTAACTGTGGGAGCTTTTCTGGCCTCTCAGTAAATCCTGCTTTCTCACTTTCTGGCTATCCGTGTCCCTCATTCTGACTGTCCATGACCCTAATTCCTCCTGGGCATGAGACAAGATGCCCGACCTGAAAAGCTGCAGAGGATCTTCGGAGCTGAAGAGCTGTGCGTCCTGGGGGTGGCTTGCCAGCCTACCAAGCCAGTAGAATTAGGAAAGCTGCTGGAAGAAGGCGAGACTCTGAAGCTGAGACACTCCAGGGGCTAGGCTTGTCAGCCTGCCAAATCAGCAACACTCTCAGGGTTTAGCTTGCCAGCCAATTATAGCCAACACTCTGGGGGCTAGGCTTACCAGTCCCTGAAACTGACCCTCTCTGGGGCTCGGCTGGCCGACCCATTGAAGCTGATATTCTCGAATACCAGGCTGACCTGAAAAATCCTTATCAATGTAGTTTTCTTTTTAAAGGGCAATTGTGCTATTTAATATTAAAAAACAAAACAACACCCACTGAGAAATAGAACCAACTTAGACGGGGTGGATGAGGCCTATGGGAATCCCTTCTGGAGGATGTAGCTACTGCTAACCCCTTAGAGATACTCAATCTTATCCTAACAGATACCTTTTAACTTTAATTCTAATTGATAACATATTTAAGTTTTCATATTATGTTTTATTTATTTAGGTCCCATTAAAAAAAAAGAATCAGAGGGACATGTTTTACATGGTGAAGGTTTTAAGACTATTGCAGTAACACAATATGAAGCAATAGCAGCCATGACCAACCTGGCCATAGTAAACTGTCAAATATATGGAAGAAATGCACTTAATCTTAAGGTATGCTAGACATTTTTAATGAAAATGTCCTTTTGTATTATCAATTATTTTTGCTTTAAGTTTCCCAACATTGTTAGTCCCCATGGTACTAAGGGGGTCTTTTCTATTGCAATAAAGTCTTCCCAGGAACATATCTACATTATATCTCTAAACATATCTGTCCTAGTTTGTCTGCAGTTTAAAGAGATACTCAGATTCAAAGCAATTATAGTTCTTTTTCCATTACTTAGCATGATAAAATAAGTGGGAATTAGGTTTATCCTATTTTTAAGTTAGCAATCTTTGGCCCTGTGCCAAATCTAACACTAGGCTAGTTTTTCATTTAACATAAGCTCAATAGGATGAGTAACAATGATATTAGTTCCCATATATTAGTTCCCATGTATTAAGCACACATTAGATGTCAAGTTTATATTACTCCTAAAACTTACACTTCTACAAAGTAGATATTATGATCTTCATCTTATAGATAAGAACATTGAAGTCCAGTGAAAGTAACTTGTACAAGATCACACAGTAAGCAAGTTGCAGAGCTTGGGTTTGAATCCAGAACTTTTTGGCCTCAAAATCTATACTCTTTTATTGTAAATTTTATATCTTGAGACTGGGTGTGGTAGACCATACCTGTAATCCTAGCACTTGGAGGCTGAAGTGGAAGGATCACCTGAACCCACTGCCTTCCAGGAGGCAGAGGAGGAAATTGAGACTGCAGTGATTCATGATTGTGTCCACTGTCTTCCAGCCTGGGCAATAGAGTGAGACTTTTACTTAAAAAAACATTGAAATAAGTTCAAATTTATAGTAAAGTTATGAAAATAGGGAAAATTGCAGAGAAATATTCTTTGAAAAACCAGAGCATTTAAAAAATGCTCATGTATGCTGCTGGAATATTTGGAAAGCTGCTTTGCATGGCTTGGGCTAGACACAGGCTAAGAAGGCCCTAACCTTTTATATTTGGCTGACCTTCAGGTGCAGCACAAGCTGTCCAAGTTTCAATAAAATTATACATGGAAAAATATGACTCATTCACAGAAGAAACTAACAGAAACTGTCTCTGAGGAAGCACAGTTGTTGGATTTACTAAAAAAAAAAAAAAAAGAAGTTTAAATCATTTGTCTTAAGTATGCTCAAACTGTTAAAGGAAACTATGGACAAAGAGCTAAGGATAAGGACAATCAAGAGAATGATATGTGAACAAAGATTATCAATAAAGAGATAGAAGTAACAAAAAAACCAACAAGAAGAAATTCTGGAGTTGAAAATTATAGTAACTGAAACAAAAGCCTCTCTGGAAGGTTTTAATAGTATATTTGATCAGTCAAAATAAAGAATCATAGAATTAGAAAACAGGTCAATTGAAACGATCAAGTATAAAAAAGAACAACAACAACAAAAAGCAAGGATCAAGAAAAACAAACAGAGACTAAGGGGCCTCTGGGACATCATCAAGTACACCAAAATACATATAATGAGAGTAACAACAACAAAAAATAAAAAAAGAACGAGAAAGGAAAATGGCAGAGAGAATATTTAAAGAAATAATGCCCCAAACTCCCCAAATTTGATTAAGGACACACATGTTTATATCATATAACTAAACAAACTCTGAGGATACATGCAAAGAGATCCACACTGAGAAATATAATCTAGTTGTCAAAAACCAAAGTCAAAGAAATAATCTATAAAGCAGCAAGTATGAAGTGTTTTGTCACATCCAGGGATCTACAACAAAATAGCCAATTTGTCACCAGAAACCATGAGACCAGAAAGGAGTGGGATGATATTTTTAAAGGGCTTAAAGAAAAGCAATCTGTCAACCAAATTCTATATCCAGCAAAACTATCCTTCAAAAACAAAGGAGAAATTATTATGTTCCCAGCTTAATAAAATCGGAGGATATTTGTTGCTAGTACACCTGCTGTATAAGAAATGCTAAAGAACATGTGACAGCACCTCAAAGCCTTAAAAAGAAATAAAGAACTCTGGTAAATATAAATACATTAGATAATTATAAAAAGCCAGTATTACTGCTTTTGCTTTGTAATACTTAAAAAAACTATATTATTTAAAGGAAAAATTCACAAAATAATAATTATAAATTTATGTTAGTAGACACACAATGTATAAAGATTTGATTTGCAACAAAACAAAATGGAGATGAAGCTTTATGGAAACAGAGATGCTAACTTGGTATCAATCCAAATTAGGTTGTTGCCAATTTAAGGTGCCAGTTGTAATCACAATGGCAGCCACTACTAAGAAGCCATATTAAAATATACACAAGAGAGAATGAGAAAAGATTAAGTATGGTACAAAACAAACAAAAAAGGTACCCTGTTGTGCCCTTCACAATGCATCTTTCCGTTAATAAATCTACCTTTCTTAATTAAAAACAATTAAACACAAAGAAGACAGTAGTGAAGGAAATGAACACAAACGATGGCAAACCATTCTGGAAAGGCCAAACTGTGGAGAAAACAAAAAAAAAAAAAAAAAAAAATAGTGGTTACCAGGAATGTGGGGAAGTGAGGAAACGATGAATAAGAAGAACACAGTGGATTTTCAGTTTAGTGATTCTGTATGATGCTGTGATGGTGAATACATTTCCTTATACATTTTGAAACATTTTTGAACATACAACAGAAAGTCTGAACTATAAGATAAACTATGAACTGGATTGATAATAATGTGCTAATGTTACTGTATTGATTGTAACAAATATACCATACTGGTGTGCAAGATTTTGATGTTGGCGAGGCTATGGGCCTGTGTGGGGAAGTGGTATGTGGAGAAGAAAAATCTCAAATTCAGAATCTAACTTTATGCCTTAAGGAACTTGAACAAAAAGAACAAGCTAAACACAAAGCTCGCAGAGGGAAGAAAATAATAAATATTAGAATAGAGAAAAATGAATAAAGAATAGAAAAACAGTAGAGAAAAATCAATGAAAACAAAAGTAGTCTCTTTGAAAAGTTTACAAAACCCACAAATCTTTAGCTAGACAAAGAGAAAAAAAGAGAGACTATATAAATGACTCAAATTAGTCATGAAAATGGAGACATTACAACAGGCCTTACAGAAATAGAGTAGATTGTAAGAAAATACTACAAATAATTGTATGCCAATGAATTATATAACCTAGATAAAATGAAAACTTTTTTTAGAAAAATTCAAATTATGAAACTGAGTCAAGAACAAATAGAAATTTTAGCAGACTTTTAAGAAATAATGAAATTAAATCAGTAACCAAAAACTTCCCAACAAAGTAAAGTCCAGGAACAAAAGACTTACAGAGTTCATTCTGCTAAACGTTTAAAGAAAGAGTAACAACAACACTTCTCAAGCTGTTCCAGAAAATTAAAAAGAGGAGGGAACAATTTCTAATATATTCTATATTGTCACTGTAACTCAGATACCAAAGCAAGACAAAAACACCACAAGAAAATTACAGACCAATTTCCTTTCTGAATATAGATTTTAAAAAATCTCAGCAAAATACCAGCAAACTTAATTTTAAAAATTACAAGAATTATACATGATGACCAAGTGGGATTTATTTCTGAAATAAAAAGACATCCAACATAAGGAAATCAATAATTGTTATATACCATATTAATGAATGAAGGAAAAAACCCATGATCATCTCAACTGATGCAGACAAGTCATTTAACAAAGTTCAACACCATTTCATGACCAAAAAAAAAAAAAAAAAACACTCAGAAAACCAGCATAGACAGGTATTCAATGAAGGATACTTGGTAAAACCCACAGCTCAAGGGTGAAGGACTAAAAGCTTTCCCACTAAGATCAGAAACAAGACAAGGAAGGATATGTTTACCACCACTGTACAACATTGTACTGAAAGTTCTAGCCAGAGCAATTAGGTAAAAAAAGGAAATCATAGGCATCCAAATTGGAGATATAATATATAATTTCAAATAATCAACAAGAAAGGCTATTAGAGCTCATAAACAAATTTAGCAGTTACAGGATACAAGATGAACATTATAAAAATAAGTTGTGTTTCTGTGCAATGGCAATGAACCATTGAGTTGTGTTTCTGTATATCAACAAAAGGAATTAAGAAAATAATTCCATTTTTAATAACATCCAACAGAAGAAAACGGACAAAATATGTGAAGAGATAGTTCACTGAAATGGAGATACAAGTTGTCTTTATGAAAAAATGCTTGACTACTCAAAATAAGAGCAGTGTAATTTAAAATAACATAGACATATAATTTATCCCTTAATAGAATGGGAAAAGTTTGGCAGTATATCTTATTGGTGAGGTTGTAGTATTGCTGATAGAAATGCAAAATGGTGCACCTTTGTGGAATGAATTTAGGATATTTATGAAATGTACATACTAATTTACTCTTTCGCTTAGCTATTCCACTTTTGAAATCCAGCCCCCACATAAGCTGACAAAGAATAAAATGATATATGCATAGACTATTTATTGCAGCATTATTTGTAATATTAATAGCAAAAGACTGAAAATAGCAAATGGTCATCAGTAGGGGATTGGTTGAACAAACTATGGTACTTTTTATTTTAACCAAAGAGAGACACATAAGAGAGAAAAGTATAAAAGGTATGAGAAACAGAAGTAATACTGTCTTGAAGTATTCTTCACAATATATCATTAAGCTAAAAAGACAAGGTATTCACAGTGATAGTGGTAGATAAAAGTTTGTTTAAGAAAAGAGGAAGGAATATTTTCAACAAGAAAAAATGGTAGAAAATAAAAATGTTTTTTAAAAGTGTGTATGGATGGGAAATTGTGTAAAAAGAACAGGGACACAAACAAAAGTTCTCTGAATGTTCTTCATTTTATAGTTTGACTTTGAACCTATATGCAATTTTTAATAATTAAAAATTAAATTAAACAAAAAAGAGAAACAAAACAAATCATCTAACAATGAAATATGTGTGTGTTTGTATTACATGAAACAAATAAACCTACTTTTAATAAAGGTAGAGAAATAGCCACATAAGCAAGAATTATTTTGAGTGACTGTAAATCTCCACAGCCATTTTGACTGTACTTTCTTAGTTTATATTCTAAGGACAAAAATCCAAATTTTAGTGTTAACTAATTCAAGTGAAACTACTATTGTTATTTTTTGATTATTATATTTGTTGTGGGAAGTATATGTGCCAGTACAATGAAGTAAAGAATCAATGAATGTAAAATAGGTAACTAGAACTTATCTATAACACAAAAAGAACAAAAAACTGGGGGAAAAAATCCACAAAACAACAGAGCATACTAGAAAAGTGGAACAATATCAAGTCCTTATAACTGGGATAACATGCATATAATTACATAACATAAATGGAATCACAAAAGAAGAGAGAGACGGGTAGAACAAACATTTGAAGAGATAATGGTTAGATGTCCAATATTAATCAAAGTTAGTAAGCCACAGATCCAAGAACTTTAGGTGAATATGAAACAAGATAAAGACAAAGCAAACCATAGCTAAACATAAAATATTTGAATGACAAAAAATGAAAGTTAAAGCAAAATGATTTCTAAAGCAGCAGGAGTAGAAAGATATATAGAGGAGATGCGACAATACAAACAATGGCTGACTTTTTGTCAGAAACATTGGAATAACATTGTTAAAGTGCTAAAAGAAAAACAATATTAACCCAGATTTCTGTAGGCAACAAAAACTTCTTTGAAAATGAATATATGAGTACAGGAGGTGATGACTGCAAGACGGCAGAATGGAAAATCCCTCAGCATCACTTCCCCCACACAAATACAAACATAAACTTTTCAAGTACAAAAATATCACCCTGAATACACCAGAACTTGAGGGAGAAGCAGAGAAACACCTTAGACCCACAGAATCGAGAGGAACAATGACCAGAAAGAGACATGTCCATTTCAGACTGTGCCACCCCTCTCCCAAGCTGTCATAACGATACAGAGAATCTTCCTAGACCCTTGGTCTCTGAGGTGAGAAGAAGGAATTGGAAGTGGCTGTTCAGTCTCCCCACCAGTCTGAGAATTCTCATGAGAAGCTCCCTCTGGTCCCATTGCAGTACTAGGTGTGCCAGGAGGGCTGAGTCACCTCGGGTAATTTGGGGATGAAGAGCAGGGTGGTGACTGCAGTTGTGGGTAGTACACAAATCTTGACAGCTGCTCAATGCTTCCATCAGCAGGGATGCCACATGGAAGAGACTAGCTGACACCATGGTGCCATAGAGGCACAATTCACAAGAAGGCTTGAATCCCTAGCTGGATTTTTCACAAAGCCCAGGTGCTTGTACAGAGTCTTTTTTAATACTTGGAAAGTATTAAAGCCAAGATTAAGTTTTGGTGCTCACTTATTCTTTTCCAGACTTGGAATTAATAGCAGGGCAGCAATTTAGTTCCAGAGTAGTGCTCTTTATAAGTCCTCCCCAGATTGGGAACCTACAACAGGTCAGTATTTATGTTCCAATTCAAAGAAGTAAAGCTCTAGCATCACTGACCAACACCTGCAAAAACTGGAGGAGGTGACTATCTTCTCAAATTTACAGGCATCAAAGATTGTAAAAACTCAGGGAATTATGAAGCCATCAAAAGAAACCAACAAACTCCAGCAATGGACCCAAAACAATTTAAGATCTATGAAATGTCTCACAAAGAAGTCAAAATAATACTCTTATTATTCAGGTAATTAAAAAAAAATACATGAAGAAAACTACATGAAATTCAGGAAACAACCTCAAAACTAAATGAGAAATTTGACAAATAGGAACAATAAAAATAAATAAAAATTCTAGAAATAAAGAATATTATAACTGAACTGAAAAGTTCATTAGAAAACCTCAACAGAAAACTTGATTAAATAGAGAAAATAATTAGCAAGTTTGAAGATAGAATATGTGAAATTACCAAATCAGAGTAGCAAAAAGAAAGAAGAATAAAAAAGTATGAAGGTCTATGAGAATTATGGAACATCATTAAGTGAGTTAACCACTGCATAATTGGAATTTTTGGAGATGAGAGAGAAAAAGGCCTAGAAAGCACAATTACAGAAATAGTGGCTGAAAGTTTCCAAATCTGGAGAAAGATGACAGCAACTAAGTAAAGGAAGCTAAGAGATCTCTAATCAAATTCATTCAAAAGAAGATTTCCCTGTGCACATCATAACCAAATTAGCAAAAATCAAAGACAAAGAAAGAACATTCAAAGGAGCAAGACTAAAAAGGCATGTGACATTCCACAGAACCCCAATATGGCTTTTAGCATATTTCTCAGCAGAAACCCTGCAGACCAATAGAGAGTGGGATGGTAAATTCAAAGTGCTTTGGGAAAAAACTGCCAACCAAAATACTATGCCTATTAAAACTATCCTTCAAACATGGAGGAGAAATAAAGAGTTTCCCAGATGAAAAAAAGCTGAACTGTACAGGTTCATGGAAATTAAACAACATGCTTCTGAACAACCACAAAATCATCAATTGAGAAATTTAAAAGGAAATTTTAAAATTCCCGAAAAAAAGGAAATGGAAATACAACATACCAAAACCTATGGCATACAGCAAAAGCCATTCTAGGATGAGGATGGAAGATTATAGCAATAAATACCTACATTCAAAAAGAAGGAAAATTCCAAATAGACAATCTAATGATGTACTTTAAGAAATTAGAAAAGCAAGACCCAAACTCAAAATTAGTAGAAGGAAATAAATAATAAAGATCAGAGCTGGAATAAATGAAATTGAAACTAAGAAATACAAAATATTTTTTAAAACCCTAAAAGTTATTTTTTTGAAAAGATAAAATTGACAAATCTTTAGCTAAACTAGCAACAAAAGCAAAAATAGAGAAATAAGATTATATCAAGGTAAAAACTAAGGAGAAAAGGCTCAAATAAATTCAGGGACAAAAAAAGAAGACATTATAGTTAATATCATAGACATACACAGGGTTATTTGAACAACTATATGCCAACATATTGAAAAAACACAGAAGAAATGGATAAATTTCTGGACACATACAACCTACCAGGAGTGTTCCATGAAGGCATAGAAAATCTGAATGGACCTATAATGTGTGGTGCAGTTGAAACACTAACAAAAAGTCTCCTATCAAAGAAAATCTTAACATTTGTATATCTAACCCTGAATTGTATCCCACATCTTCAAAATAAAAAATTAAAACAAAAAACCAAAAAGAAAGTCTTAGGACCTTATAGCTTCAATCACCAAACATTTACAGAAGAAATAATGCAAATTCTACTCACACTATTCTGAAAAATTGAAGACAAGGGAATATTTTTGGACTCAATCTATAAGGTCAGCATCACACTGATGACAAAACCAGGCAAAAGCGCGCATGTGCGCACGTACACACACACAAAAACTACAAACCAATATCCTTGATGAACATTCATGCAAAAATCCTAGCAAAATACAAACCTACTTCAGCAACACTTAGAATAATCATTCACTATGATCGAGTGGGATTTATCGCAGGATGCAAGCATGGTTCAACATATCCAAATCAATAAGCATGATACATCACATTAACCAAGAACAAAAGCTATATGATAATTTTAATAGATACTGAAAAGGCATTCAATAAAATTTAACATCTTTTCATGATTAAAAAAAAAAAACTCTCAAAAACTGGGTTTAGAAGGAAGATGCCTAAAGGCAATAAAGACCATACATGACTAATGTATAGTTAGTATCATACTGAATGGGGGAAAATTGGTAGCCTTTTTCCTAATATCTGGAACAAGACAAGGATGCTCATTTTCACTTATTTTATTTAACATAGTACTGGAAGTCCTAGCCAGGGAAATTAGTCAAGAGAAAGAAATAGAGGGCATCCATATTGGAAATGAAGAAGTCAAATTATTCTGTTCACAGATGACATGATCTTATATTTGGAAAGACCTAAAGATGCTATCAAAAAACCATTTGAACTAATAAACAAATTCAGTAAAGTTTCAGGTACAAAATCAATATACAAGAATCAGCAGCATTTCTATACACCAACAGCAAACAATCTAAAAAAAGAAATCAAGAAAGCAGTCTCATTTGCAATAGCTACAACAAACAAACATACCCTAAGAATAAATTTTGCCAAAGAAATGAGATTTCTACAATGAAAACTATAAAACATAGTTTTAGAAGAGGACACACAAAAAAAGGAAAGATATTTTATGTTCATGGGTAGAAAGAATTATTGTTAAAATGTCTGCATTACCCAAAGCAAGCTATAGATTTAATGCAATTCTTATCAAAATACCAATGACATTCTTCATAGAAATAGAAAAAAATAATCTTCAAATTCATATGGAACCACAAAAGACCCTTAATAGCCAAAGCAATACTAGGCCAAAAGAAGAAAGCTGAAAGCATCACGTTATCTGTTTTCAAAATAAAATATAAGCTATTGTAGTCAAAACACCATGATAATGGCATAAAAAAGGCATACCTACCAATGAAACAAAATAGAGAAACCAGAAAAGGATTCACATATGTACAGCCAACTCTTTTTCAACAAAAGTGTCAAGAGTGTACATTGGAAAAGTATGATCTCTTCAATAAATGGTACTGGGAAAACTGAATATATGTAAGCAGTGGAATGAAACTAGATTCCTGTCTCTCACAATATACAAAAATAAAATCAAAATGACTTAAAGGCTTAAAAATAGGTCCTGAAACTATGAAACGACTAGATGAAAACAT
>CAUYQG010057700.1:0-32261 GCA_963574415.1 Tarsius wallacei
AGTATCCATGTCTTTGTGGGCTTTGGGGAAATGTTGTTGGTTTTGATATTTATTTTTATTCCACTGTGGTCTGAGAATGTGCATGGCAAGATTTCAATCTTATGGAATTTGTTTATGCTTGATTTATGGCCAAGGATGTGATCTATCTTGGAGTATGTTCCATGTGGTGATGAGTAGAATGTATATTCTGTGGTTGTTGGATGGAATAATCTTTAAGTATCTACTAATCCATTTGGTCAAGTGTCAAGTTTAGGTTCTGAATCTCTTTGTTGATTTTTTGCTTCAATGATCTATCTAGGACTGTCAGCGGGGTATTCAAGTCCCCTGTTATAATAGTATTAGAGTCAATATCTTTTTTTAGTTTACTTAGTAGTTGCTTTATAAATGCTGGTGTTCCTGTGTTGAGTGCATATATGTTTAGGATGGATATTTCTTGTTGATGGATTAAACCTTTTATCATTATTTAGTGTCCTTTTGCATCTTTTAAAATTTTTGATAGCATAAAGGTTGCTTTGTCTGATATTAAGATTGCAACTCCTGCCTTCTTTTGTGATTCATTTGCCTAAAAACTCGTTTTCCATCCTTTAACTTTGAGTATGTATGGATCCCTTGTAGTGAGATGAGTATCCTGGATGCAGCAAATAATGGGGTCTTGGTTTCTTATCCAGTCCACCATTCTGTCTCTTTTCAGTGGTTCATTTAGCCCATTCACATTCAGGCTAATTATTGAAATGTGGGGGTTTATCCCTGTCATAAGGTTATTACAGAGCTGTTGTTCCTGTTTGCTTGTTGTCTTTCCTTTGGTTTCGGGGTTGATTTATGTGGGTTTTCCATCTCTTTCCTGTACTTTTGTGAAGAACATTGTCATTATTTTCTCCTTTTCTTCTGTGTTTAATACTTTCTTAAATGTTTCTTGTAGAGGTGGTCTGGAGGTAGCATAAGTTCTTAGGGATTGGCTGTCTGGGAAAGATTTTAATTCTCCCTCACTGATGAAACTTAGCTTGCCCGAGTTGGTTATTCTTTGTTGAAATTGTTTATCTTTGAGAACTTTGAAGATTGGGCAACAAGCTCTCCTAGCTTGAAGTGTTTCTGTAGATAAATCTGCTGCTATTCTAATTTGTTCTTCCTTGGTAGGTAGTCTGACCTTTTTCTCTTGCTGCCTTTAGGATTTTTTTCTTTTATACCTAATTGTTTAGGTGAATTATTATGTGTCTGGGAGTTGGTCTTCTCATTTGTTGTCTTGCAGAGATTCTCTGAATCTCTTGTGTTTGAATTTTTGCATCACTGATGAGATGAGGGAAGTTTTCTTGAATAATTTCATTCAATGTTTGTTCCAGGGTGGTCTCTGTCTCTCTTTCTGCCTCAGGAAGTCCAATTAATCTTAGGTTCAGCTCTTGAAATAATCATTCAGCTCTTGAAGGTTTTCTTCTGTCTTTTTAAGCTTCTTTTCTATGTTTTTGACAGTTTGGGTAGTTCTGTATTTTGATCTTCAATCTCTGAGGTTCTTTCTTCTGCTTGGCTAATTATGTTTTACAAGCTTATTCGTTTGTTATTTATTTCAATCACAGCATTCTTACTGCTGTTATTTTAGTTATCAGTTCCTTCCTGTTTTCTCTTGTGTCTCCTCAATTCTTTTTATTCTCCCTATTAATGTCTTAATGTCTGGGTTTGTCATATGTGACCAGTCATTCTGGGGTTCTTCATTGTTTGCATTCTGAAGTCTGTTTTCTCAGTGTCTGACCTCCCAGGGGTCTGTGGAGTCCTATATTCTTCTTTTGGTTTTTCTTCATTTGTGTGAATTTTCCTCTCCACTTTTTCCTTGTTTTTTCCTATCTTCTTTAATTCTTTTGTTCGGGGGTGGAGGGGTTGCTTTTACTTCTGTTAGTTTAATTGCCTATTCTTCCTTATGTATATCTTCTGGCTTTGTTCAATTCTGGAGCTTGACTGTAGGTTGGGGTGATTCTTTTTGCCATTTTGACATTTAATTGAGGAGGGAGCTATAATTTGAAATCTATGAGCAGATCCCATATCCACCAACAGGTGTATGGATAATCTGGAACCCACTTCCCACTGCCTTGCAATCTGTCCATGCAGTGGGGTTATAGGTTTACTCCCTGAAAGCAAAATGAGGTAAGAAAAGGGTAAAGAATGGAACAGGTAGTGGGGGAAGAGGTAGGTGGAGAGAGAGAAGAGTAAGAGGGAAAACAGACAAATGTATTGACTAACAAATGAAAAGAGACACAAAGACAGATACGAGTAAAAACAACAACAAATAAACTAACAAACATACAAAAAAACTAAAACATTCAATCATACAGACATACAAGCTAACCAACCTCTTTATTGGTGTGCTATTCCCCTATATGCACATGAGGTCTAAAGATAAAAAAAAAAATAGAATAGAATAAAGTCAGTAAACTAACAGAACCAAAGCAAGTATGAAAATGCTATAGATAACAGTAAGAAGAGAGAGAAAAGGGGAAAAAAAGATGGGTAAGACAAAGAGAGAAAGAATTTAAAAAAAATTAAAACAGGGGAACCAAGCACATTCTGCAACTTTTCCTTTAAGTCCAATGTCTTTTCAGCTCTGATTTCTAGCTGTCATTGCAGGCTGGTGGAGTTGTTTACAGTTAGGGTCAGTTGCCCCTGGCCTGCTGTCGAGGGTGAATCAGATCTGGGCTGCCTGCCAAATCTGCCCCTCAGATCTGGCCTGTGTCTATCTAGCATGGGGAAGAGGTTTCTGTCTCTCCCATTTTGATATTGTTACCTTGGATCCCAAGCTGGGAGATTGGCCAAGCTGGTTTGAGCTGATCTCACGACTCCAGCTGATCTCATTTTCCGCTGCAGCCCGGCTGAGCTGAGGAAGGTAGAATGTAAAATTGCTGGACAATGCAGGCCAGCATAGCACTGGGCTACTCAGGCTGGGCTAGTCAGAGCTGAGGGCCACCATAGGTGAGAGGGAGCTGGAAATGGTGGCTGCAGTAGCAGCCGCCACTTCAGCAGTGTGTGGGAGGAGCTCCACGAGCTGGGTGCTGGGTGAGGTGTGGGGCACGGCAGCGGCAGCAGCAGTGGTGGCTTCAGTAGTGCGGTGCTTCTGGGGGGAGGGCTTCATGGGTCTGGGGGCTGTGAGTCACCTCAGGCAGGAGAGGCGACGGTGGTGGCTGAAGTGGCAGCCAAGCACCATGGGAAGAGTAGGCTGGCAACGGTGAAAGCTGCAGCCCCCAGGGGAGAACGAGAGTCTTTATGGGTGTTCTCTTTCGTGGAGGGTTTCACAGACCAAACTGCCCTGTTGCCATCTTGCCAGAAGTTGGAAGCTTCTTTCTACCAAAGACCTTTAGATCACCCTCTGAGGATCCCTAGCTGCCTCCCCATATGTCACCCATGATCAGCAGGAAGTAGCCAGGTTGTTCATCATCCTACTAATCCAGAGGGGGAAATGAGACAGGAGATAGCTAGAGAAAGGCTAGGCAGACAGTCAGGTGAGTCCTCTGGTAACAATGTAGTGGACTCCTGGCAGAACTCTCAGTCTCAGTGTTGGTAAACAAACTCCCTGAGATCCTCTCAAGCTAGAGCAAAAGTCCTCACTGCTGGGATCCAAAAGCAGCCAATCAGCTCACCATTAGGCCCCTACCTCCTGTTGATTGATCCTTAATACTTAACACTGGCCAATCAAAACAGCAACAGCTCACAGCTAGTGTGAGCCAATCAGCTTGGATTTAGAGCTATATAAGCACTAGGTTTTGGTCCCAGATGGACAACCCCTTTGGGTCCCCTCCCATGTGAGACCTTCTCTGCACTCTCAATAAATCCTGCTTACTCATTTTCCAGTCGTCTGTGTCCCTCATTCTTCCTGGGCATGAGACAAGGACCTCGACCCTGAAGAACTGCGACCCGAAGAGCTGCAAAAGATCACTGGAGCCAAAAAGTCATGCACCCCAGAGGCTGTCTTGCCAGTAGATGGAGCTGGCTGAACCAGGAGATCTGCCTGAAGAAGGTGAGACTCCAAAGCTAAGAGTCCCAGGGGCTAGGCTTGCCAACCCAACAAACCAACAACACTATCAGGCTTTGGAATGCCAGCTCGTTAGGGCCAACACCCTGGGGGCTAGGCTTGCCAATCCCCCCCAAATCACAACACTCAGGGCTTGGCTTGCCAGCACATTAAAGCTGACACTTCTGGGGCTAGTCTTACCAGCCCCTCCACCACCCTTTCTGGGGCTTGGCTGTTCAACCCACTGAGCTGACACTCTCAAAGCTCAGGCTGACCTGAAAAAAATCCACATCAATTTTGGCACCCAACATGGGACATGAAAGAAGGGTGAGTTAAAGTAGACCTATCACTTTACTTTCATTTCCAAGGATCCTGTGTATCATGAAGAATGAAATGAGTATCCACATAAAAAAAAGATGAGTATTCACAAAAAAAATGTAAAATCCACATTTAAAAATCATATTATTATAAAGCATGTAGAGCAGAATAAGCTCAAAATACCTGCTTGTTCTGTGCTTGACACTATGCTAGGCATTGGTGATATAAAGAAAAACACAAGACCTTTATTCTTAAAAGTTAAGAACCACAACAAAATATTTCACTGTGATTTTCATTCACATTAAACCAAGGAATTATTTTCATCTAAGCAACTGAGTTAATGTTTTTGTTTTTGTTTTTGTTTTTGTCTTGGTATCATTTAGACTCTTTTCTTCAAACACAAGGTCATGATCCATCAACAGAGAGTAAAATAAATTTAATGTGTTTCAACAGCTTTAAAGTGTTCAACAGGATAGACTTGGTCATATTAGATGTCTAAGAATATGAAGAGATGAAAGAATGGAAAATATCAGGGGGCAATATAATTAGTAAGAAAAAGAATCTCCATTTAATGAATTTTTCTTTTAGTGGTATGTAGGTGGTGTGTGTGTGTGTGTGTGTGTGTGTGTGTGTGTGTGTGTGTGTTTGTGTGTGTGTGTATAAGAGAGAAAACGAGAGACAAAGAGACAGAGAATGAAAGAGATATGCCAGTTTTCCCAGCAGAGCTTTGGTCACAGACTTACATGTATGAGATTTCTTTTGAAGTTTTTTCTTGGGAACAGAAGTGAAGAACAGGATAGTGAAACAGAATGGAGGGTTACCTTTATAAGGACAGAGAGAAAAGTTCCCACCACTGGTTGAGGGCTGCCCCCAGTGTATCAAGTCACTTCCTGCCAAGATGCTTCCTATTGACATTCACTACATTGGAGAAGTTCCAGGGCAGAGAGTAAAAGCTGAAAGGATGTGATTATGTAAAATGTTTGCAGTGGAAATGAATAAAAGTTCACACATGAATATCTGCCTGAATGAGGCTGGAATCAAAGGCAAGACCAAGAAAATTTGAGGCAGGGCAGCAGAAGCATTCAGAGAGGGTTTATCTCTGTACCACTCAGATCCAGTTGTGTGAGTTACACAAAATCAAATCCAGCAAAGTTTTAAGGTGGTGATTAGCAGCCGATTCCCAAAAGATGGAATGTACCCAGGTTAGTGGAGCAACAGACACCAACAGAAGCTGAATCCCATGAAATCTGGACAGAAAGAAAATGTGATGGTTTGCATATTTATTATGGGATACATAACACATTCTTGTGGTCTTGCGAGATATATGATTACTCCTCATTTATTCTATTATCTGACAGACTCTGTTACCCCTTATTCTTTTAACTACGCTCTTATTTTTTATATATTTTTAAAAGACATTATTAAATATACATTCGTGTTAAATGAGAATTGCACTTCAAAATTTAAAATGCACCTCTCTACATAGTAGCCCCTTTTATCTGGAAGTCAGTTTATCTCCCTATGATTTCAGTTACCAGTGGTCAACTGTGGTCTAAATTATCAAATGGAAAAGTCCAGAAATAAGCAATTCAGATGTTTTAAATTGTGTGTCATATGGGTAACATGATGAAATCTTGCGCAGTCTTGCCACATCCTCCCCAGGATGTTATCTTCCTTTACCCAGCATATCCACACTGTAAATGGTACCTGCCTGTTGACTGTCACCATCCTCCATCCCCTGCTCCTGACATCCAGCCATTGACACTGTCATGGTTTGATGATCCATGATCACCTCCTTGTGATGTATCTTCAGAAGGTCAAAAGTAGCCTAATGCTATGTCACAATGCCTATGTCATTTACCTCACTTCATCTCATCACATACACATTTTATCATTTCACATCATCACAAGAAGAAAGGTGAGTACAATAGAGTGAGATATTTTAGGAGAGAGAGAGATAAGATATATAATAACTTTTATTATATTACATTGCTATAACCATTCTATTTTATTATTAGTTATTGTTGTGAATATCTTTTTCTGTGCCTAATTTATAAATTAAGCTTCATTATAAGGATGCATGTTTAGGAAACATAGTGTATATAAAGTTCAGTACTATTTGCAGTTTCAGTCGTCTACTGGAGGTCTTGTATATTCCCGTGTTTGAGGGGGGCTATCGTGTGTCTTTTCAAAATTTGCATGCTTGGTTCCTAATTTATTTCTTTCTTCTGTTTAAATATATTTGACTAAGAATGTATTTTCTTTAATACATTTTTTCAGGAAGCTAGACAACATAGAAATCACCAGAGGGAAAATACAAACACATCCTCAAACAGATGTGCAGATTAATATTCTTTATTTTCTCCTTCATGTCAGGTTCTACTTAGCAAATGGACACACAAACACATACACACACACACACACACATACACACGCACGGAAACAAATATGAAAAAAAGTCCAGTGAAACACAAAACCTTTGTATAATAGCCAAATAACACCTCCACTCAAGTCCTTACCCCTGAATTTCAGACTTAAATATACGATGGCAAACACATCAGTTTTTAAATGTTTAGTGATCATGTAAAATTCACACATCAAAACCAGAAATTGTTTCCCTTTTCTCCCTGCAAACCCTTATTCTTTCAGTCCTACCCATTTTAATAAAGGTACCATCATTTACTAAGTTCTTAATCCTCCAAATCTAGAAGGCCATTTCTGGACTTTTCTTTTCCTATACCCACATCTAATCTATCAGCAAATCCTGTTGGGGGAATCTCAATATGCATTCCAATTATGACCAGTTTCACATACTCTCACTGCCACCACATTCGTCCAGGTCACACCCAGCTTGGGATAAGGCAATAGCTTTCTAATTGGTTGTAGTTAATTTATGATTGCTTTTCGACTGGCTGTTCCCCACACAGAGTGATAAGATCATGTTGTTCTCATTTTTCAAAGTCTTTCCTGAGTTTTCTCTCACACTTGAAATAAAATTCAAAATTCATATTATATGTTTTGAGGACTTACACATGTCCATCTTTATTGATCTTTTTGAACTTTCTTTCTACCTTCTACCATTCTTAACAATCATTCTCCTGCAGCATGATTTTATTTTTTCTATAATAAATATGGAGAGTTTGTTCCCTCTTTGGAGTTGTGTATTTACTATGCCCTCTCCCTAGTTCCTTTTCCACTCTAAATTCTGGGTCCCTCACCTTATCTAATACACCTCTGTCACTTACAGTCACTTTTGAAGTCAATGTCTAATGTAATTGTATTCAAAGCAGTCAACAATTTTGAACATCATATTGGACATCATTTTGCATTATTTTATTTGTATATCTCTCTTAGCCTTTATTATATAAAAGTCATAGAAAAAAGTTTTTATTTGTTCTTTGTTTTAGTGTATCACTCCCCTTCTCTCTCTCTCTCTCTCTCTCTCTCTCTCTCTCTCTCTCTGTCTCTCTCTTTCACACACACACACACACACACACACACACACACACACACACACATTCATTGAATGAATACATGAATGAAAGTCAAGAGGTGTTTTGATCCATTTTTGGCATTGTATTCATTCCAAGAATTATTAGAAACTAAATGAGATTGATTTTGGCATTTGAAAATAAAAGTAATGGAATGAGAGATACTGCATTTAGACTCACAAAAATTTCATCTAAAGGAAACTCTAAATTTCTATGACACTTATTTGAAAGCAATTGGAAAATTTTTCTTCATTAGTTAATGGTATGTGGTTTGACATGTTTTGATTAATGAAACAGTAGACATTTTATGCATTAATTAAATGATAAGGTACAATTTCTGTGGCAGGTGAATTAAATTAGATACACTATAAAGCAATTTAGTTTTGGCAGGGAAGATGAAACATTAATAAAATTAACTGAACTGAAATCATCCTTGTAAATGGTGTTGATTTTCAAGAAAATTTATAACTGTCAGACATAATATTTTGAAATCAGTTGTATTCTAACTTTCTAACAATGTTAATAATGTCATTGATTTTGAAGAGTGGAGTTTTATATATGACCATATGACAGAAAAATGAAATTATGATATTCAAACATAAAATGGCATAAGTTCTTTCAGGATGCAAATTGCTATCTTCATAATTTTTTAAGCTCTAGTTTTTCTTTTTGTCTGTTAAATAGTTCTTCAATCATTCCTTATAGCATTTTTCACAGTTTGTGTTTCTGTGTTTGTGTGTTTGTGATTAAGTAATGAATGCCTTAATTGATCACATAATGCAAGCTTTCTGACAGCAAGTCCAGTATCTGATCTGCTCACCATGTACTTGGTATGTTTTATATGTTTAGTATGTTTAGTGGTAAGGTGCCTGCCATGTGGTAGGTACTCACAGATGTTTTTAACATAAATTTATATATTTATTGGTTTCTAGCCAGAACTATACAACTAAGAAGTTATTTATAAATTGCCCAAATGTGTATAAAAATATTTATTGTCATTTGAAAAAATTATTTGAAGACAACAAGAATACAGCTTGGTGACAAATGAATGGAGATATAATTATCATGGTTCTTTTTTAGCATACTTGAGACTAAAATGTGTAAAATATAAATCATAAATTAAATGCTAAAATCATTATTGGTTACTTTTTGTAAAAATACATTTAAAAATCTAGGAGGGATAAAAATTGTTTCCCACGTTCCCATAATTTTATACCAGATGTCAGTAAGTTAATCAGGATACAGAATCATTTGTCAAGAGCATTGGTGTGGCAGAAAGGAAGTTGGTTCTAGCCCCAATTTTGCAGTTAATCATGGTGACCTATGACATATCCTACCTGGACAGCAGCAAAATTATATGTAGACATAGGGCAATAAGTTTCCATAAAAAATTAAAAGCCCTTTCTACCTCTAAAATTATGTGAGATCAGACCTACATGACTAATTTTATTATAGATATATAGTATTTTAAAACATAGTAAGAACTTAATTCAATTTTAATTGCATTATGAGCCTAATTAAACTTATTATGTAGGAAAATAGTGAATCATATAACAAATTCAAATTATTCCAAATTAAACCTTAAATTACTTAAAACACATGTTGAGAAAGGTACATAAACCATCAATATATAGCACAAAAAATTTTCTCACAGTGCACAAACCCACGTAACCACTGTTCAGATTAAGAAATGAAATGTTACAAGATTCTAGAAACTGCCTTTAATATCTACTCACTGTCTAACACATACCCAAACATATTTTCTAACTTCTGTCACCCAATATAAATTGTAATGATTTTGAACATTTTATATATTAAATCACATATTTTCTATATCTTATTTCTTTTAGGCAGTCTTACATTTATGAATTTCATCCCATTTTGCATGAAGCTGTATTCATTAATTTTCACTGCTAAGTAGTATTCCATTCATTCAATAGTGTGAATATACCGAAATGTATTTATCTATTCCACAGTTAATGAAAAATTGAATTATTTTTATACTTGACCATTAAAATGCTTGCTAGTTTGAATAGCCTTTCTCATATTTTCTAGGATACACAGGAAAGCATTTCAGTTAGATATATACCCAGGAATGGATAGGTTTGATTATAAGCTTGGTAGACATTTGAAAGTATATATATTTTTTCTTTTTCTTTCTTTTTTTTTTTTTTTTTTGAGTTGGAGTCTCACTCTGTTACCCAGGCTGGAGTGCAGTGGCACAGTCACTGACACTGCAGCCTTGACCTGCTGGGCTCAGGCGATCTTTTCAGTCTTTCAAGTAGCAGGAACTACAGGCACGCGCTACCATGCCTGGCTAATTTTTTTAATTTATTTATTGTAGAGATGGGGTCTCTCCAAGTTTCCCAGGCTGGTATCAAACCCCTGGGCTCAGACAATCCTCTTACCTTGGCCTCCCAAAGTGCTGGGATTATAGGTGCGAGCCACTGCATCCAGCCAATATTTTTCAACAATACCAATTTACAATTCCACCATTAGTTTTTGAAAATTCCAGTTTTTCCACTTTCTCTGAAACATTTGGCATATAGTCTTTTATTTCTCACCATGCTTTGCTTACTGTGATACAACTTATCCACTGTAAAGTATGCAAATATTGAATGAAACCTTGGAAGACTTCTTCCATATAGTCTTATATAGCCAGAACTCAAGTCAAGATATAGAACATTTCTGTCATCTCCAACATCCTTTGGGGCACCTTTTAGAACGTAGCAAACTTTCCCTTTGCCCCCTGCCCTGGTAATTAAGAACTTCCTGACCGTTTTCATATAGATGTATTCCTTTCTGCCTGTTTTTCTTTACACCACTGCAAAACTTTAAGTTTAATTAACTTACAGTGTGCAATTTAATACATTTTAACATATGCATGCCCATAAAATCATCACTTTAATCAAGATAGACACCCTATCTATCACAGTCAAAAGTTTCTTTGCACCATTTGCAATCTCCCCTGTCCTTCCTCCCATACCCTATACAGGCAACTCTGTTAGACAGGATAGATTGATTTGCATACTTCAGACCTTTATATAAATGGCATCATTCAACATGTATTCCTTTTGTGTGATTTATTTTACACAGCATAATTTTCTTGAGACCCATGCATGTAGTCTTGTGTATTGACAGTTCTTTCATTATGGCTAAATAACATTACATTGTTTTTGTTCATCTTCCACATTGCTCAGAACCATTAATACAATAAAATGTGCTGTGACTTCCCCAGTGCTTCACAAGAGAACTTTCTGCAGTGTTGGAAATGCTCTATATCTGCACTGTCCAAGGGTCACCCAAAGCTGTTGACACTTGAATTGTTTTAGTGCAACTAAAGAACTGAATTTTATTTCTATTTCCTTTCTAAATTAATATTCATATAAGTGTAAATAGCTACATGTGCATGCTATTGGCTGCCATATTATATCATGCAGAATATTCTGTGCAATAATTCTCAAATTTCCTCAAAATATGTGTGTGCTTATTTGTGTTTTACGTAACTGTTTATCCAAAAGAAAAATGAAGAAAGACAATAGCAAAGCATAACTTGAGGCCAATTACTTTTTAAACACATCTATTAATTACTTATAGGAAAAACTGATTGCCATCTGATCACAGCATGAATTAATAATATCTAATGATCTGTTTGAGCTTCATACTATTTGATTTATTTTTGCCAATTATATACATGTTAATATTCTTGTTATTGCATATATTACTTTATTTCTTTAACAATATTCTGTACATTCACCATCTTCTTATTGTCTTTCATCTTTTTTTTTTTTTTGAGTTGGAGTCTCACTCTGTCGCCCGCCTAGACTGGAGTGCAGTGGCCGCTCCCGGCCACTGAAGACTCGACCTGCTGGGTTCCGGCGATCCTTCTGCCTCAGCCTTCCAAGTAGCTGGAACTGAAGGCGCGTGCTACCATGCCCGGCTAATTTTTTTTATTTTGTTGTAGAGATGAGGTCTCACCAAGTTGCCCTGGCGGGTCTCGAACTCGCGGGCTCAGGCAATCCACTCACTTCAGCCTCCCAAAGCGCAGGATTATAGGCTGAGCCACCGAGCCCGGCTTTTCATCTTAACTTATTTGTTTTCTGCATATTTTGTGGAGATTTTTTTTCCTTTGATTTCTCCTTAAATATTTCAATTTTTCATTATTTGTTTTTGCTGATTCTGTTTTCACACTCGCCCTGGGCTATCATCTCAACATTAATGACTAGAATTATTAAACATGTTATGTGGTTACTCAATATACATTCTTTTTTTTTTTTTTGAGTTGGAGTCTCACTCTGTCACCCAGACTGGAGTGCAGTGTCCGCTCCTGGCCACTGCGGCCTCGACCTGCTGGGCTCTGGTGATACTTCCACCTCAGCCTTCCAAGTAGCCGGAACTACAGGTGCGCGCTACCACACCTGGCTAACTTTTTGATTTACTGTAAAGATGAGGTCTGGCCAAGTTGCCCAGGCGGGTCTCGAATCCTCGTGCTCAGGCAATCCACTCACCTCAGCCTCCCAAAGCGCTGGGATTACAGGCTGAGCCACCAAGCCCGGCTCAATATACATCCTTTACACTTATTTCTTTTCATATTCCCAGCATCTCTCAATTTCTTCTCTTTATGGAGAGTATCACTATGAACACTGCCCACTGCTCTTCATCACTTGGTTAATATGGTGTTACTAATCCAGCCTATGCCTTGACCAAATGCTGGAATTATCCTGTGATGTTTCCCTTAAAAGCAGAGATTCAAAACTATGTTTTCCCTCTCTAGATGTAGCTAGATTTGCACAATTAGAAGCTGCTTTATGTCATTTAGGCTCCAGAAAGTGAACAGTTTTGTGCTTTCCAGATTAAATGCACATTTTCAATTTGCCTTGCAATTAAACTACCACCTAAGGTAATACCTACTGCTTGATGGCTCTTAAACAATTTTTAGAATCTAGTTGACATTTTGTGCTATTTTCTCTTCTTACTTATGATTTCTGGAAACCTTTTAATTTCCATCATTTTGTTATTTATTTACTTTTTTAGAACTTTGTATAACCCCTGTAATATCACAATTCATTAATGCTCAAACTATCAAATAGCCATAAAAAAAAAAAACAGGAGGCAAATATCTTTTAATAGCATTGCACTAGTGTGAACTAATTTTGCATTATCTTTTAAAATTATGGCATCCTTTGTTTCTTGTCCCTCAAAGTTTCAGAGATAAAATTTTAATTTTCCATAAATGATTAAGTGCCAATTGACCACATTTGGTTTATTTCCATCTGCTCATGATATGGGGAAATTAATTTCCTTGATTATTCCTAGTATTCCTTTAGTTAGAGATTCAGAACAATAGTGTACTAGTTATTAAGATTTATTTGTCTCTTTTTTTATCCCTCTTCTCTATATTTTAAAGACCATATTTTAGTGTTATTAAGTAATTTTACCATATTTTATGTTCTTTACCAAGACCTTAAAGAAAAGTTAGTGACAGTCTCATAGATCTGATTTGTTGAGATGATAATTTTTGTTTCAGACTGATGACTATCACCATAGTTGCTATATTTCAGATCTTGTATTGATAAATTGCTGGCTAGGCTCATCTAATATCTTTGCTTTTATCTTTTAAATGTAATCATCATTTATACTTACAGTTTACACATTAAAGAGCGGTAAATATATTTATATTATATTTTAACATTCTCAGCTTGGTAAAACTGTTAGTATAAGAACATGTTATCAACTTCACATATAAAAGATAAAAATATACATAAAATCTAAAGAGATTAAAAAATAATTCAACTGTGTTATTCTACATTTAAAAAACACTTGGGATTTTCAAAGTGGTGTTTTTGTATTATTTGGAATGTTTACTTTGCCCCTATTTTTGTACTAAGGCAAAAAGGTACTTTTTTTCCCTGTAAATTCCACACAATTTCCAAGTAACTCTTCACCAACATTATTCAAATAGTCACTTTTTTCCAAAATAAAAAAGTTCTTGAGACTGTACAGAAAATTTCTATAATTAATTTATAATCTTCCACTGACATAATTTTTATATAAAATATGATCAGAAACTTGGCACATGCTATCAACAGACTATTTGGAAATATGTCTGTGAGAATGTGGAAAAAATAGTTACCAATCAGCTACGTCTCCTATATTGCTATGGAATTTTACCAAGTGCATTTTCTCTCACCTTATGCTCTGGTACCAACAATAACATGCAATTTAAAGTTTATGTTCCATCCCAAGTGGTTGATTAGAGCTTATTACAAAAGGTCTGAAATAGTCATTACACCTGGGCTCTTAGCCATGCAACCTGTACTGTGACTTGTCTAAAGTGTTGGATGGTGGATAAAGTGTCATAAACCGCCAGTTCCATCTAAATGATTCCCTTCTTACTCCCGCAATGCTCATTTTATTCACTGGCTTTGTTCCTCAATCTTCTACTTAACACTGTCTAAATCCCTGGTTCAAATTGCCAGCCCTCTCTTTCCGCAACCTGCTCCCAAACTGCCCATTCAGAGATAAGACTAGCCCCCATTTCCTCATTTCTAGACCTAGGACTGGCCCCCACATTCTCCTTTCTGGAGGGGAAAGGTCTATCCTAATGGTTTAGGAATGTCCTGGAACACAGCCAGGGTGTGTGTGAGTATGCTAAGCCTCAAATCTACTTTTTCTCTGAATGCTCCAAATGCATAATTCAGGCTCGAGGTATATTAGGACATTGAGACAAAAATTCAAGAAAAAGAAGTTAAATTGCTTTAGGATATGGGAAGAATCTGACAGCTCTAAGCAATAATTTGTTGAAGCTAACTCAACCCTTTCTTCTTGTACTTTCTTCATGTTATTGCTGTTCTACACTGATTTATGTCCCTCTGGTATTTTTACTTAAATTTTTCTGTCATTTTGTCTTTCAAAGACACAGGTGAAAGGGAATTTTTCTGCCCTAATTTTTGTTTAATTGCTCTTTACAACACACAACACAATTTCAACTTAACAAGTCAGATTTATGAAGACTTCATCATCTTTGAAAGGATTTTAGAGTTTGGTTTTCTCCTGGGAATTTGTGCCTTGAAAATTTTTTTTTTATAACTTGTTTATCTGGAAAGTATCTCAAGGGCTATTTTCATAGTTTTCACTAATCACTGATTTCCTAAATTGATGTTCTTCCGGATTGTCACGAGCCAAAATCACACTAGCATATGGTGACAGGCCCATTCACAAGATTATTTACAGCAAGGTTGTTAGCACTCATTCAGTTATTAAACAAATGTTTTAAAGATGATCATGTGACAGGTTCTAGATGTGAGAAACAATTTTTCCCTTATGAAGTTTACATTGTAGAGAAAGTGCTGATGATTTAAAAAGAAACAGACATGAAATATTATGCCAGTTGTATATAGAAACTATAAAGAAAATATAATAGAGAAGAGAGTGCATGGAGGTTCTATTTAGATAACACCTTCATGGGTATTTAAGCAGAGACGTAAAAGAATTGGAGAAATAACTCATGAGATTATGTGGAAGGAGAATATACAAGTTCACATAAGTAGCAAAGCAAAGGCCCTGAGGTGGGTGCTTTCTTGGCATGTTTTGAGAATTAGCATGGAGATAACTGTAGCTGGCACTAGATGCAATTGAGAAAGTACATAGAAGGAAAATAAATTACAGGAATAAACAGGAGTAGATCCTGTTTAGTCTTGCAGACTAAATCAGAAAATTTAATTTTAATTAAAGCAAACTTGACTCCAGTGTTAGAAAAATTAAACCATTTTTATAACTGACTTTTAACATAGAAGCATCCATGTGTCTCCTCCTTGATATCTACCTGAGACTAAACATAGATCCTCATTTCTGTTAAATCAATATTAGCTTAAAGATAGCGCCGCTCTATATGAAGATATGGCATTTAATAAATGAGAAGAAAGTAGACAAAATGATGGAAAGATACATTCACCATATGAACAGCAATAATTTCGAAAATTTGGTCCTTCTGCTAGGCTATATTTTTCTGACATCATTGAAATGGTGAAGGCATTTCTTTGGTCCTTTCATCTCTTTAATATTTTGTGTGTGTTTAGTAGCAAGTTTATTATTTTAAAATACTATCCTCTGAAATAGGAAGAGGGAGATGAGAACTTGTATGTAGATTTTACTCCAAAGGACTTTGTGGTATAAAAGCTATAAAAAATGTTACTCTTTATGGCATGGTATAAACTGATGAACGCCATAAAAAAAGGTCAGATAATAAAGAAAAGGGGAACTGAATGAAAAAAGAAATGAGAACTTTCAGCCAAATTGATCTGAAGATTTTCATCAAAGAGCGGTCATCAGTGTCAGAGATTATAGGAAAAAATAGGAAAATAACAAGAACTGAATCATAATAGGAAGAAATTCATGTAAATGAACAATCCAGTATAGCAGTATATTAGTTAAAATGATCTAGAAAATGGGGAGCTATTCAGCTTGATTAGAGCAGAGAAGAGAGCAAAATGAAAAAGTAAATTGGAATCAGAAAGAGAGTACTGAATGCCAGTAAAACATGCTTTTATTTTATAGATATTGAAAGGTTATAAACCTGAAACTTCAGTAGTTGATACCAGTATAAGATATAAGTAAATTTGGCTGTAGCAATTATCGCAGTGGTTCTCATGAAGAACTATTGAAGTTCTGATTTGGAAAAGCAGCATAAATTTGCAGGAAAGAAGAGTCTCCATAATGTGTTCCAAACATATTCCATTCAATTTGCTAATAAATTGGATGTGAATAATGAGAAAAGGGACAATCACCGCTCTATCTTATAATCAGGCAGGGTGAGGATAGTGGTATACTTAAACAAAAAAGCTGGAATTAGAGAAAATGTCATTGGAAGAAAGTGTTGCACATATTGATTTTGATTTTCAGATGTTGTCCCTAAGATATAATGGAATGGTAAACATCAAAGTTATATAGGTTAAGAAATTCTAAATTTAATATTGGAGAACTACTTCACATCATATGTAAAAATGAAGTTTAAATAAATCATAGACTCAAATATGATATCTCAAAATATAAAATTTTCTGAGAAAATATAGGAATAAATCTTTATTTTATCTTGATTTTCATGAAAGCTTAATGTCTTCTCAAGTCTTCTCTGAGATGTATTCTGCCTTGGGCATGTGCATGACTTTTAAATTTCTCAGTATACTCAGGTATCTTGAATGCCCTAATTTCTCAAACAAATAATGCTCTTCGTAGCTTTTCCTCCAAGGCTGTATATTGCCTACTGCATGTCTAAGGTGTAATTTTTTGCCCCAGGCAACTATGGGTTTTCATTTGTCTTACAGTGTTTTCCAGAAATGTCCATTGCTTCACTGCCCTGACTGAGTTCCAGGATGGTCGACACAGAGACAATGACCTTGTGAACAGTGCTTCAGGCAGCCCGTCAGACAAGTTTGAACAGACAGGTAATAGTTGTGAATGATGTCTGCTCTGCTCTCTTAAGAACTTGGAACGAGGGTCCCATATTAAGAACACAGCCTGCCATTTTTAAGACTGCTACAGTGCAGGTAGGAAAGGAAACAAGGGCAAGCAAAAATATCCCAAATCTTTCCTATCACTTTTTAAAGTTGTCTTTTTACGTATTGTTCACTTGGTTGCTGTAAACCTTTGCCTGTTTTCAGAGGACTGACAAATTGGTTCTGACAATTTCTGCTGGTCTTTTTTTATTTTTTATTTTTTTACATTTCTGTGAAAGGAGGTTTGAAGCTGCCTACTCCACTATTTTTTTCTAAGTTATGCTTTCTTGAAAAAAAACACTTTTTAGACTCCACTAAAATATGTTTAATGTAGGAGTGATACCACCACCTGAGCACGTTTTTTGTGAAGAACATTTACTGACCTACCATCCAATAGTTTATTTACTTTCCTGCAAAAAAAAAAGTCAACTTGACTAACAAAAATATGTTGACAAATATGATAAGCTCTCTCTCCCCAAGAAGCAGAGCCAGGGGAAAAGGGGTAGTAAAGGTCTGAGTGGCATGGAGTTTAGGATCACATATCTACCTGTAACTGGGAATTCATAGATTTCAGGAATGACTAGGTGGCAATAATAACCAGATTGGAAACATAACAGCTAGAGCCTTCATGGTTCACTGATAAATAGAGAAGTATTAGTTGAGAAATTCATTGCTCTACATGGTGCAATTACGTAGTTAAGATTCACTAGATATTTAACATTAGATTTTAAATTTGCAAAAACTGAGCACATTTCAAATTATCACCTTTTTAAAAAAATCAAGCTTTAGACTTTTCGAAGAGATGCCACATTTTCTGTGTTGTCTTTGTAACTCTATATAGTTATATTCTTTATATACATCCTTCAGTGTATAAAGCCAGGAGATAATTTTTGACTTGTTATAGGCTATCACTAACTTGGTAAAAAGTTCTGTCCTTGGATATTATAGAACAAGTGAATTGTCATAATTTAAATTAATTTACTTGCAGTTAAATAATTTACCTCAGAAAGGCTTTTGTTAGAAGCTTTAAAAATGTGAACTTTCATATACCAGGTTATAGAGAAAAAGTTCTTTGCCAACTAATCAAATTGCAAAATTCAACTCAGCCATAATCACCTAGGTGATTATAACTGTACAATCTTAAATGTAATTACACTGAAATAATTTCTTTTAAAATTAGAGATCTATAGTGATTGAAACAAATTTATTTTATCTGTAAGGATTAAATTGCAAGATATTTAAATGTAACTAGAGTTTATCTTTCTATTACTAAAGCATAATTTTGTCTCCATACATTAAGTATCCCAAAGGACAAAGAGACACTCAAAGTGAGACTACTTAGTTGATGGATAAACTTGAATCTAGAGTCTGCATATTTCCAAGACTCTGGGTCCATATATTTAAATTTAACTTAAACCATTTCTAAACTGCCTTTAATCTTTATGCTTTGAATACTTCTAACTAACAATTTATATTTATAAATTTTTACTCAATTATCTACCGGTGCACACATACATTTATCTAAACATCCATTCTTCCATCAAGAATATTCTGAGCATGCTCTTTGTACCAAACAATATGATACTTTGGGGGATAAAGGTTTATATATATATATATACATATATATGTATATATATATATATATATATATATGTTCTTTTTCTCATAGAAGATCTTTCCAAAAGAAAAAATAGCATCAGAACTAGCTGTGATTTTTATTTTTCACCCTGCTATACCCAAAGTCAGACCACCTAAATCACCTGTGATCTCATAAATCAAAGAGGCTTAAACTTATCAGGTGACTGTCTCTTACTATTGTACATTAAAAACACCCGCTTTCTATCTGGATTCTTGACTGTCAAGCTGTATGTTATTAGGAGGAACTCTTCATTCTTGCATATTCTTTGTTTGTTTCTGATTTCCTATTCCCTTGCTTCACATACATCAGGCCCTCTATCACCTGTGCTCCTCTCTCCTAATTACTGTCTGATTTCATAATGCTGTACTTATCATTTCTGCCCTTGCCAAGTATGTGCTAAATAACCGTGACCTCTGACTGAAACGCTTAGTGAAGTTTCATCTTGTTAGCTCATCCAAGCAGCAAAGCCAAGCAATACACTGCCAGAGGTATTTTTTATACAGAACTAATGCTTAGTCCCATTTTTTTCTGGCAATAATATAGCTCAAAATGAAATTATGAAATAAAATTACTTGGTTAATTTATATCCACCAGCTATTAAAAATGAAGTCATTTTCAACTTAAAAGGACTTGGAGTTATCTACATTGGTCAGATAAATTGAATGATAGTGAACTTTCCATTCCATTCCATGACAGATGGTACAAGATCTATCAAATACTGTAGTTCAGATTTTCCAGAACAATGTTTTTACTGACTTTAAGCTATTTTTACATCAGTGACATTACTTTGAATTCAGTGGTTATGATTTAGGAATTTAGAGTAACAGGATCGCATACTTGAATCACAGGGTGACTTTAGCCTTTACTTAATGAAGGACTCTGAGTCTTGGAATCTTCATCTGTAAAATAAGAGTCTTATTACTTGCCTCATAAAATTGCTTTGTGGGTTAAAGGTCTTCAAGGTACAGTAATTTATCAAGCACCATAAGCATTACTTGGAAAATTGTTAGAAATATACATTCTTTAGTATGTCTGTCCAGACCTAGTGAAATAGTGAGGTGCTCAATGAGGTGGAAGTGAGCAAATCATGTTTTAACAAGTCCCCAAGTTGATTCTGATTTATGTTATCATTTGAGAATTGCTAGGCTATAACATATAGAGCCTCCAGCACAAAGCTCAGTAAAGTGTCTCTCACATTTTTTGTTGTTGTTGTCATTATCATCTTTAGTGGGTAGACATTTAACAAGCACCCAAAATTTAGGTTTCTCTCTCTCATTATGTTTTCAGAGCCCAAAGTGGTTGTGGTGGTGGCAGGAGTTACTTGGAAAAGGATTTGAGACCCTTAAATTTCTTTAATGCTTAGGAGAAAATTAAGAATGGTAAGCCCCATAATATTTTTCTGAACTCAACTTTGTGATGTATATTTAGGAAACTATAAATTACCCAATTGCTTTATTTAATTAATATAATTTTATCAGATGTCATCTTGCTATTTTCACATAAAAATACATATTTAATCAATCGAAAATAGTTTGATTTCAAAAGCATATACATTTTTTGTTAGTTTTTATGCCTCTACTTTTATAAAACCTGTAAAATTCTACAAAGGATTTGATGATATGGAATTATACTCCAAGGAAGCATTAATGCCATTCTAAAATTTGAGTTATTCATATTAAATATAAAATCTGAATAAGAAATACATTAATTGCATATTTGACCTTTAGTTTTATTTATTTTTTTAGTCACCTTATTTTGTTTTATATTTTAGGCATCTTATATTTTGAAGAATGATTAAAATAATATGCCCATATATACTTGTATTTAAACATAAAATATGTAGATATTACTGTTTACAGGATCTTTAGATGTTAAAGTTATAGTAAGAGCCCAATTAGTTTCCTAGGACTTTGTTTTTATGTCTATATGCAAACAAGTAAAAATATATTTCTTTAATAATATCCTGATTGAATTCTTTTACTAGAACAATAATACAGTATTTGGTAACCTAAATCCACAAACCAAACAATGATTGCAAAATAATTTTTCTGTTGTTAAAAGAACTGTTTCTCTTATCAACATTGCCTGTTAGAAGATTCATCGAAATAGCCACTTCATCCAAAAAGGAAATGCAAACACAGTGGCCTTTAAGAGAACTCCAACTTGCACTTGGAATTATAGCCTCTCCTTCTAGGCAATGGGATACGTTCAGGAGTCCAAAAACATGCTTAGAAATGTTTAATGATGAGAGGGAACATTTACAAATAAAGCTCTATTCAGTCTAAGGATAGGGATGATATAAGAACAATTAAATTTGCATTTCTGTTTAGCTCTATACCTAAGGCTAAGTAAATTTTACAGTACTGATTAAAATGAGTAACTTGGAGGAAAACTTGCTTCTGGCTGCATAACACACAGCATGAAATTCAAACCCTTTTGAATTCTGAAAACTTTTTTTTTCTAATTATGAACTCTAAACAAAGTTTTTTTTTTAATTGGAAAAAATAATTTTCATAATAAAATATTAATCAGAAACAAAAGTACACTGTTATATGCGTACTATCAGAATATAATTAATGAACATTTCAACTACAATTAAAGCTATTTGTTACTTTCTCCCTGGTGACCATATTCTTGCTATTTGTGCTATGGTGCACTCAAAACTAGTAAGGTTTTTTAAAAAGGTTCTCCTTAACAAGAAAATAGTCTTATACAATTTTGTGTATTTATATAGTATTCTGTATTCAAGTTTGCAATTACTTAATTTTACTATGTCATAGATTTCACTTGTAAATAATATTATCTAGAGAAAAAATAGTGTTTTTTTATAAGCTTTCTATTTAAATATAGTCCTTTACATTTTCAGTAAATATTTTTCAGTAAATATTTTTACCACCATGATAAATGCCACACATCACACATTTTTCAGAAATGGTAACAGCCATGCAGTCACAACTTCTATTTATTTCACACCTGGTAAGTGAAATAAAAAAGATCTTACCTAATTTCTTTCCAAAACAGGGCATTATTTCTTGAACCACAATTAAGAAATATGCCACATACAAAGCCATCACCCCTCCAGTCACCACAAGAGAGATTTGAAGTCGGCATTAACCTATAATAGATCTTAAATACCAATTCACAAATCCAAGGTCATCTCCATTTAATTTACACTTAACTCTAGTTTATTTGGCTACAGAACTGTGTTTTAGAGTCTGTTTTTCACACCAACAAAGAGGATAGCATTCTCTTATTTCTACCCACAGATTAGGATATATTAAACTAGATAAAAAATAGTAATGACAATAGTGTTTTGTTAATTTCTGGAAGGTAGTTTGAACCAGAGATCCACTCCACTTTCTTTTTTTGAATAAATAATTTTCTTTTTAAATATATATATTTTATTTTAAAGATTTGAGGTACAATTCAGGATTAGGTATATAAGTGGACATGGTTTGGATCTCCCTTTGGTACCCACTTTGCCTGGTTTGTTATCAGGTACCCTTATTGATGTTGTGTCCCCACCCCCACCCTAGCAGTATCCCGCCACTACCAACTCGTTTCTTACAGTATTGTGGTAAATGTTCAAGGTCCACTTATAAGTGAGTACATATGGTACTCAGTACATTGTTTCTGTGATAGATCACTGAGTATTACAGACTCTACATCCATCCAAGTTGCTACCAAGTCCATATTTTTGTCCTTCTCTATGACTGTGTAATATTCCATCATATGTATGTAAAACACATTTTAAAAAAATTCAGTCCAGTTTCTATGGGCAGCATGGTTGCTTCCATGTTTTTATTATTAGGATGAATGCTACGATTCACTCCACTTTCAATACAAATGTCTTAAAACTTCAAAATGAGCCGGGCTCGGTGGCTCAGCCTGTAATCCTGCGCCTTTGGGAGGCTGAGGTGAGTGGATTGCCTGAGCCCGCGGGTTCGAAACCTGCCTGGGCAACTTGGCGAGACCTCATCTCTACAATAAATAAAAAAAAAATCAGCCAGGCATGGTAGCACGCGCCTGTAATTCCGGCTACTCGGAAGGCTGAGGCGGAAGGATCGCCGGAGCCCAGCAGGTCAAGGCTGCCGTGGCCGGGAGACAGTGAGACTCCAACTCAAAAAAAACCAAAAACACAAACAAAAAAAACTTCAAAATGTTCAGCAGGATAAAATTAACAATAAGGAAAATACAACTTCTCCATTAAAAAAAAAATAAACCAGTTGTATGATTATTCAAGCCCTATCTGTGCTCCAACATCTTTGTGTTAATTATAGTGTAATAAGTGATTGTTTTCCTAGTTAAATAGTATAATTGCCTTTTATTGATCAGAGCAGAATGCATCCACTTGAAATGCCAACTGCATCCCCAGGATAGACCACCATAATAATGCTCAGCCATGCAACAACACACACATGTGTTTTCTTTCCCTTTTTTTTTTTTAACTCTGGTGAAAAGAAGAAAATTGCTTCTTATCTTCTAGATGAAAAAGGAATAGCCCTTAAGGTTTGTTGACTTAATGTAATAGCCAAAAACACAAATTTAAATTTAAAATAAGTTAAAATACAACCCCCCCCCAACACACACACCATATACACACACACGTTCCATTTCTTTGGCCTTGAAGGAAAAGTGAACTAGGTTAAATTTGTCTTAGTTTGTCTTGCTGCTTGTTCTGCTGTATCAGAAATGTCCTGATTTAGTACTCCTTTTGAGTATCCATTTCTAACTCTCTAGTCTACTCATTCTATTAGTGATAGTGCCAGGGCTTCCCCTGGAATGGTAGAAATAGGTGGATACAAACTTCTCTGCATTGCCAATGCATGCCTTTAAAAAAAAAAATAATGATGATGATGACACACATTGTCTCTTGGTTCCAAAACGGATCACCATTGGTTTGGAATCAAAGTGATTTTTGTAAAAGCTTAAATCCAACTCTATTTTGACACAACAAGTGGAAGCGTGCACACACACACACACACACACACACACACACAAACAGCCTTCAAGTCATTTTAATACATTTAACACAATTACAAAATCAATTATATACCATTTAAAGTCCCAAAAGGTCAGTCAGCTTAATGTTCCAAACATTTCCAGATGAGGTTTTTCAAAGCTCCTTGTTTTTTTGCTCAAACTAGTAAAAGTCTACATATATTGCATACATTGAACAATGTTTACTCATATTAAGGTGGCTAACAACATTAGCTTTCTCCTGTCAAGGTCAAGCATGATGATTTGAAGGTCAAGCATGATGATTTGAAGTCACCATCAAAAGTTCACAGACTTTCTATACCTCTAATTTTCTGAATCAATCAACATTTCAACATTTATCTAGTTAAATTTCAATATAATAGTTGTGTCCTGCTGCACTGATGGCATTTATTATAAATATACATTAAGTAGAATTACTTCTCCCTTTATGTATTAGCAAATAACTAAACTTGTACTACAGAAGTGATTTAGAAAGAATTTAACATGTCCTCCTGCCATTTGCTCACTTTCTCTTCCTGGGTGAGTTTTTTCTGAACCTCAGTTTCTTTTTCAAAAAGACGGAAAAATTTTTCCATTGTCAAATTTATAAATGTATTTATCATAATGATCTAATGAAACAATATTGACCATAGGTATACAAAATGAAGTGTCATATAAATAGAAGGAGGTACAGATCCATGACACCATAGGATGGTGACTACAGATACATTTACGAATCTCTGAGGGATTATTTTCTAAAAGATAAAAGTAGTAGATATGAACCTGTCTATCTTGTTTCTAAATGATTTTATTTGTTAATGATGCACATTGTGTTCTAGTTCCAAAATGAATCCCCACTGTTGCGGAGTCAAAGTGATTGCAGATGGTCTGGACCCTGATTAGTTTGTGACCCTGTGCCACAAACAGAGCCATAGCCTTCACCCCCCGGCACCTCCCCCCCCAAGGACTCTTACAGGGCAAGAATCCCCATGGGTCACTTATATCATTGATGACCCTTTAATTATGTTTCCAGATTCCCAAGAGCAGCTGCCAGTGACCAATTGGATCCCGACGAATTGCTGCTATGGAATGGTCAGCTGCGGACATAAAAAGAATATTCCTTTACCTGTAGGTTTATTTTCTTACATAGTAACAATGACAGATAACTTTTTAATTTTAAACATATTACATAGTAATCTATAGCTATTACTGCTCAAAGCAATCACTTGCCTCAGGTCAGATAGCTAGTAAGCTTGAGCAAGTTTCAAGACTAAGCACTCCAACTCCAGAATGTAAAATCCCCACAGAATAGAAACATTGCTTTATATTTTCCAAATTAATGGATGTAAAGTAAATCTGGTTCCAAGCCACGTGTCTTTGAGATTTAGAAATATTTATATAAATAAAAACTCCTAAAAGAAGACCTCAGTTCATTTATATGATTTCCTAACTATGTAGCTTCATTTTTCAATTGGTAGAAGTAGTCTTTTATTATTTTGCACTGAAATCTGGAGGAACATAAGTTATACTGTATCCTAATAGTAACAGTAGCTCAAAATTTTTACATAAATATTAAATATTAGAAAAAGTAAATAAGTCTGGAAACCTAACACTCAACAAGAACCCGGTGCTCTGGCAAATTAGAGGCTTTTTTTTTTTTTTTCTGGATTTTTGAGACCAAAAACTATTCTAAAAAAATTTCTAAGCAATTTGCTTAGAAAATGCCACTTGAGTTATTTCTAAAGGAAAACATTAGATTTTTATTTTGGCCTCCCCTCACCCATTTTAATCAATATATACCCAAAGGTGCTTATTTTATTTTTTGGATATTGATTGCAATAGTGCCTTAGAACAAAGCATGTGTCAGAAGTATTTCAGCTTTTGGTCAATGATTATACTATCATATGTTTCATCATTCACATCATTCAGTACTTGAATACTAACATTTTATAGAATCACATGCATTTCTGTTTTGTGTTTGATTGTTTCTCTTAAGATTTTCATCAAAAGTTCTGTGAGCCTGGAAGCTGATAAAACTATTTCCTCTGTAGAAACGAATTATAAAACAAGCAAGATTGTGTAGTATATGTATGTGATAATAAAAAAATTAAAAATTAAAAAGAAGTATCGTGTGTCAGAAAGTCTAGAGAATTCTGGTTGCCTGTCAGTTTAATTTGAGTCCTCTAGAGTGGTGAAGCCCTCCTAACCAGTAATGTATCACAGCACAGGCAACACTAATAGAAGTATATTCTGCTAAATAAGGAAATATCAGATTCTTATTACAGCTGAAGGGAATCTTCTTTTTTGGCTCCTCAACTTTGAAAGCAATACATAAAATAAGGAAGAATAACCAGGATAGTTTATTCTCTGGACACCACGAAACAGGTAGAATGTTGAAGAAACATGAAAGGTTCAGCTTGGAATACAGACTACTCATCAGTGTGTCTGTATAATACCTACAGATGTCGTCAAATACTGGATAACATTTCCTATATATGTAAAGAGAGCAGAAATAGACTAATCAGGAAAAGTTATAGGAAAACACTATGTGAACTCAAATATGAAAGAACTCTTGAGTCAATTTCCACTGCTGTAAGCAACATGCTGAGTGTTTTATGTTTGTTATTCCATTTAGTGTTTTAACAATCCTGCAATATATTGTTCTACTTCTCTTACAGAACAGAAAAGTATGTCACACAGAGGGTAGATAACATGATTAAGGAAATACAGTGTTTAAATATCAGAGCTAGGTCTCTACTCTCTAGTCTATATTGTTTTTGTTTATTTGCTTTTTATTCTACCAGGCTATCTCTTCATGCACTTTTTCTGTTTTACATTGTAGTTTTTTCTTTTTTTCTCTTAAATCTATAGAAGATATACAAAGTCTCTTAGTTTGCTCAAGTTAATTGAGATTGTTTGGAATAATCCTCCAAAGTATGTATTCTTATATTAATACTTAATATTTGGAAAAAAAGAAAGACTATTCTTATATTTCCTCACAATATATAATGATTGCATCTTTTAGAAAAGCTGAATTAAGAAATTGGTTGAAGTCCATTAGCCACTCTTTACATCCACAGAAGATACTGTAGCTCATAGAATTTCACAATAGAAAACGTCAGTAAGAGAAATAATTCAGATCCATCTGCCGAATTAAATAAATAGGTGTTTATTTCTAATATGTTTCTTTAAGTGGATAGCTTACCAATAGAATGTGCTTTCCTTCAATATATTTAGGCTACAACAACCTTGATTGCCCCCTTATTAAGCTTTGATATCAGTGTATTTGCTTTCAATGAGATGTAGAAACTCTCACGTGATATTTTCAAGTGAAAATATTTTCTATATTCATTATGGATTATTAATGTGCATTTTCAGTGGAAACAAAAGGAAGACAGAAACCCTAATTTAGCTGTGGTAGAATTGCTCAAAATATTTTGGTTAAATTTGAAGATCTGAACAAGCCTTGGGGCAAGGATATTGAGCTTTCCTAGTGCAGCTGTTGATTAACTAATGTTTTGTGTCTTAGTTTATTGGCTTGTTATGTTATACAGGAGTGGCTAACTTTGCATAATAATCTAGTCTAAACACCTGAATTTACTGAATATCATCCTTACTTCTATAATCTACATAGCTCTCAGGCCAGTATTGTCAAATAAAAATTGCACCAGATAACCTGAAAAAGGAATGCGAGGACAGGGTAGATGTTATCAGGCTTCTGTAGTAGGGGGGAAAAATATGTATGTCATTACATGACTGAGTTCAACTTCACTAAAAGAAAACAACAAAAAAGGTATAAATGTTTCACCACTGGGATTAGCAAGCAGAAATGCAATGGAACACGTGAGGGAGGAGGTTGGACATTGGGATAACAACCTTTGTGTTTGCTAGTTAGCACTTATGGGAGCTAGATTTCTACCCTCCCATAGAAATTCCAGCAAAGGGAACTCTCTGGATAAATACATTTCAAAGGGAAAGCTCCAGGGTTGTGGAAAAATAGGCTCCTGGTATAAAACTAACAAAATGTTCGGAGAAGATTTTCATCTCAAAGGGATAGAGAAAAAGTTTACAATTGAAGGTTTTCTAAAGTAAATGCTCTAAGAAAACAAAATATTTAGTCAAGCCGATGGGAACTGGGAACATTAACATTGACTTAATCAGTAGTATAACAATTCACTTGATTTTGAGGACCTCCTGAAAAAGTCACCAAAAAATGCCATTTGAATAACCATGACATGTCTACTCAATATATTGACAAAATCATGTCATGCATTTCTGTGTAGCTTTGATCTTTATTTTAGGAAAAAAATCAGATGTATAAAGCAAAAGTGGTTCAATAACTATCATAAATCAGACCAAAATATATTGATTTTTTTCAAAATCGGGCTAAAAATGAATTGATTCATTAAACATAAATATATATGTATACAGCAAAAAAGATCAGTTGGAAAATGTATGCATATAATGTTGGCTGTTAAAAAGCAAAATGGATAAAGAATCCTCACTATATATTGTAATAACACTTTGTGCCACTTAATACTCATTCTGATCTTTTACACAGTCTTGACAAGATACATCTCAAGTCAGCAGGCACATTGACGTACAAATTATATTGAATATGCCATGCAGACATACATACAATAACCAAATCAGGTTAGAGCTTTTTCTGAAAATTGTATTGGGAAAAACAAATAAAAACTGCTATTTTCTTCCCAGAAAGCTTAAATTCAAGTTTCTGAGTAAGTAAATGGTTTCCCAAATCAATCAACTTCATTATAATGCATTATATTTATGACCACTATATGTTGCACCTAAACTTTGATCCATAACAAATATTGAGGCAATTTGATTTATATGTATATTGGGATTATATTTATCCAATTACAAAAGCCTTAAGAAAAAAATTTTGTCTCCAAATCTATATAGAAATAAGTAGACTATTTTACTCATAATTTATTGATGTCCAATAGTTGAAACTGTAGTATAGTTTCTTGACAACAGAACAAATAAATAGTCATTCTCTAGTGAATTTAAACACTCAAGAGAAAATTAGAAAAAATATATTCTTTTCTAACTACAAAATAAATTCATGAAATTAGATAATGCAATTATCTCAGAAATTTACTCATGGAATTCCAGGATCTTTATATTTTCTTACATCAGTTCTGAGGTGTTTGGCCCCAGGTTAGCAACCCATGTGTGATTTTTAGGTAATGACCAAGGCTTTACCTGGAAAGCCCCAGGGGAGAAGGTTGCTCTCCCAGACCTGATTCGGTGTACAACCAATGTGTTGCGGTCTCTGAAGGGAGTTGCCATCAAGAAATTGTGGTCCATAGGTCCACCACGCTCTTCCCATTTTTGCAGCCTCCACTCCAAATGCCTTCACTCTTCAATTTCTTTGTTGAAGTCTTCATCAAGGGCTACTTTAGGTAAAAATTCCAAAGACTATTTACAGGGAAGGAGGTGAAGAGGGGAACACCATGAAGACACTTCTCCATACTTTGACTCAGCACCCAATATTTTTTCTACTGCTTTTTCCTTTTACCTCAGCTGCCATAAAACTGCCAGTCTTTTGTTTAGGGTTCTGTCAACCCCATGTCTACTTACCCACCTGACCTAGACCAGTGTTCCATTCCATGGGGAAAATGAAGAAAGCATGGACGCTTTCTCTGAGTTTAGTCTCTTGCTTATACTGTTGCAGTGACTAATTAAAAGCTTAACTGACTTGAAAGGGGTGGACAAATCAGAAACTGGGTGGTTGCCAAATACATGCAAAGTGATGATAGTAGTAGCAATAATAATTATATTTACATTAGTGAGTTAATCAATATGTATGAAAATCTCTATAAAAACATGGTATACATGTTTTTCTCAATCCTCGTAACAGTAATCAGAGCTAAGTATTTGTTACCTCTAGTTTTAAATGAGTAGTCTAAGTCTCAGAGAGGGAACTTGCCTTGCCACAGAGTGAAAGCAAGGAAAAGATTTAAACCCCAAAGCTGTATTGCTTATCAGTGCCCTTAATCAAAGTCCCAAAGAATATTCCACTAAAAATGACTATCTTCATTTGCTTCTGTATTTACCTCCATCCACAGGAACTCCAATGAGCAGGCCTGCCTCTACCTCATAAGTCCAATTGTTAGAAATGGTAAAAATTTCCCTTCTCTGAAGGAATCCTTCCCAAAAGATGACATCCCCTTCTCTGGGTAGAGGCAACTCTGTGCCAGGAGGAAGGCCTCAGTGCTGGGGCAGGGGCTTGATTTCAGGCATTATTGGCCTTTCAAGTGAGAGTCATGTTGGTCTCAGATGTGTGTATCCAATTGTGTACTTAATTGAGTGTCCAAAAGGTTTCTTGAACTCACTGTGCCACAAGCTAGATCTTTTCCCTTTAAACATGCTCATCCTCAACATGTTACATGTGCTGACATGCTCTTTCACTAGTACACCCTTCTTTGTAATTTCTGCTCATTTTAAAAACTCCCAATTTATTATCCAAGATGGATTTCTTGGTCTTTGGTTTGACTTATTTGTTGTTGTTTCTTACTCTCGTTATTCTACTGATAACAGTTCTTATTTCACTCTCTTGTAAATATTGATTTATGTTTCTGTCTCTGATATTAGACAGAGATATTTATCCAATAGATGAAGCTTTTTTCTTTTTCTTTTTCTTTAGCGAGAAAGCAGGATTTATTGAGAGGTCAGAAAAGCTCCCACAATTGGAGGGTACCTAATGAGGTTGCCCTATATGAAGTTTTAAGAACAAAAATGAGAACAGAAGGAAAACAACTGGTATTTATACAATGCTATATACCTTCTAAAATGTTTTTATTTTTAAAAAATCCATCATGACACATAGATTCAAACATAGTGCCATTATACTTCTGCAGTAGGAGTGTCAGGGAATTAGAAAAAGTTTCATAAAGGTGGTAGACAAAGTTATGAACCTTCAAAGACAAATATAATTTTTATTTTTATTGTTAAGTAGTGATGCTCCCAGCAGAATAAACAGCATAAGCAAAAGCACTGAGTTTGGGACCTACAAAGTGCATTTAGAAAATAGAAAAGTAAATTTTGAATTTGTTAGCAGCATAAATAGGGAAGAGTTGGAAGATAATAGTGGAAAAAAAAGTAAGCGGAGGTTGTGGTATGAAATGTTATTAATACTAAATGCAGAAATCTGAAATTAATTCAGTAAACAACAGGTACCATTGAAACCATATATTCCTTTAAGAATTTTTTTATCCACTTGAGACATTTTTAAAACTTTGTCTTAGGAAGATCACCTAAAGGTCTCTTTCATCATCACATAATGACATTTATTATAATCCAGCACAATAATTTTATTTGAGGATAGTTAAGAATATTATTAAAATTATACATTCACTTATTTTAATAATAAGAAGCTTAAGGAAAAATTATCTTCTTTATCTTGGTATCTCTAAGAAGATCTTGCACTTTTCTTTTTTTATGAAAGCTCATCAATAAATGTTTTCTGGTTAAACAAAATTCATAACTTGATAATCACCAAAACATTAGCATTGAATGAAAGCCAATTAATTTGGAAACAAAACCAAATTCATTTTGCTCTTTTTATTTCCCAGTACACTTTAAGATTTTACAGACCTCTGAAAAGTCACTATAAGTTCTTACTGCTTAGTTTATGAAAAAAAGTCAGCTCATATAATATTTATTGCATTAGATTTTAATCAATTTGCGTTTCATAAATATAAAATAGGCTATGTCTTTTAAATATACCAGATTGGACCATTTTATAATTTTTATTGAATGTAAGAGCTTACATTCAGTTATAAAACGGTTAATATATTTTAGCCGGGTGCAGTGGCTTGCACCTGTAATCCCAGAACTTTGGGAGGTGGAGGCAAGAGGATGGCCTGAGTCTAGGGGTTTGAGATCAGCCTGGGTAACTTGGAGAGACCTCATCTCCACAATAAATCAAAAAACTAGCTGGGCATGGTGGCACATGCCTATGGTTCCAGCTACTTGAAAGGCTGAGGCAGAAGGATCACCTGAACCCAGCTGGTTGAGCCTATAGAGGCTGTGAGCATGCCACTGCACTCCAGCCTCGGTGACAGAGTGAGGCTCCTAGTTAAAAAAAAAAAATTCTTATTTTTTGCACTATTTTATTCTTATAGGCAGTTTTTTTGTTTTGCTTGAGTAAAATTGTTTGGTTTAACTTTTTTTTTTTCCTAATATTCAATATTTTTTATTATGATATTGTGGGGTACAGTTAAGGGTTAGGTATACAAATATGCTTCGTTCAGGCACCCTTGTTGATAAGAAGTGTCTCCCCATCCCCAGACAGATATTTACTACCATTAATCCCATCACCC
>CAUYQG010057703.1:0-30633 GCA_963574415.1 Tarsius wallacei
CTTCTGTTATAAGTTAGTCCAGTGACTCTTTCGAGAAAGAATTAAGCTAGGCTCGAATGTACACACTCCAGTACCAGAAACTGTGCCTGCCTCAGTTGTGGAGACAAAGTGCCTGGCAGACAGCTGAGGTGACCATCAACACATTCTATTGAATGAATAAATGGAGGACTCCACCCATCCCTCAGGTTCTGCTCAGTACCTCTGCCTTTGTAGAATATCCCTTGAAGCTTTTAGTTGGAAATGACATTTGTTTCCACTAAGCATTCATAACATAGGTGTATGTAGGCTCGCATGCACACGTTGACCTGTGCACACATGCGGTTCAATGTTGTGCTCCGTGATTTGCTCAGAGTTTGGAATTTCTAAATATTTGCAGAGGGATAAGGGGAAAAAGCTAGGAGTGAAAGAACTGAAGTGTGAAATCTTTGACTTTCTAGAATTACTACCAAACTGAGAAGCCTCTTTCGGCCACAATTCCTCGTGGATGAAGAAGCGCTGATATTATTTGCCTTTCCAGATTGTTCATCAAGAGTCTGTCACACAGTATCCATGAGCTCCATTGTTCCGACAGCAGGCAGGTGATAAAGGTGGGTCACCTACCCCTGTGGGGCCCGCTGTAGACGCTACACCTTCCTTGTGAAGCAGTGGGAGGCTTAAGTGAGACATATTTCATAGTAATATGCATCTGTTATCCTTATCAACATTGCTATTTGCATTTTGTTGTTATGTTCTTTTGATGTTTCTCTTTTCCTTTGACTCTGTATTCCAATGGACAAGCTGTTGATTTTACTTATTTCCAAATGAGTAACACACACACACACACACACACACACACACACACACACACAAAGACCTGTTGGTTTAGAATTTCTGTCTGAGTTGACTTACTATGGTGAGAATTGATTCCAAGAGAAAGAGCGTTCGTATTTCCACAGGGAGGCAGTGCGAGTGACCTCTGCGTGTCACCAGGGCAACAGAGGGACAGAAGGCAATCTTTTGTTTTTCTTTCTTTCTAGAAGGCCGATCTCCTCACTCTCCAGGGCTCAGAGCTTTTAGAGAAAGCCTTTTCATGTTCCCCACACATGGAGTTGTAGCTTTTTTATTGCCACAATCAGAGTCCCAAGAGCTACGGCTACAGAAGCGAACAGACAGGACTGGGTGGGTACCACTGTTGAAATACCGTTTGGGGAGACGAAACTCATCTAAAGATGGCAATTAGTGGATCATCGTGGAGAGAGAAGAGTGGACAACGTGTCAAGGTGGGAAACAATGAGGAAGAGCCTCCAGATGGCTGACCCAGCTTTGTAAACAAAAAAGCTTTTAGCTAAGAAAAGGGTCTTTCTCTCCGCAGTTGTCTTCTTATTTCACCAGCAAAAGGAGTAAGTGCCTTGCGTCTTTTATGTATGTCTTGCTTTCAGCCCCTCCATAATCTCCTGCGTCTGAATCAGTGACCAGGTGGTCAACGACCTGGAAGTGAGTGGCGCTGGGGCCATTAGGACGTGAGCATCAAGGCCACGGCCTCCACCGCCATGGCTTCTTTCACAGAGACATGTCACCACGAATTTGGCCTTGGTGCCTTTATTTGCAGAACAATGCAGGGTTTTATCTACACATGACAAAGAGAACACATTGCCTGAAAGCTCTGAGTGAGGGCTGGCGTGTGGTTTGAGGGAATTCTTATGCTCCTCTGCAGGCTTGGGATTCTGATCTCAGCCCTTTCAAAAGTCTAAGAATGCGCTGAGGATTCAAAAACAAAATGGAATTCCCACGGCAAATCCAAAGACGAGGCAAGGGAGCACTCCTCTGCTTGGTTTTCATAGGAACGTCCAAATGGATTCCCCTTCTGCGTTCTTTAATCCTTTTTTTCTCAAGATAATCTGATGCACGGCTAGCAGAAGTGAATTGTCTATAAGCGTTCATATCACAGAGAGTATAGAGAAAGACCAACAAAACACCTTCGCCAGGCATTGCATGCTCTGTGATCTTGTTGAAAAACTACATTATACCTGGCTTTGGACATCTTCCTCTAGGCCTCTGCAAATCATTTCTTTCTCAAGCACCTAATGGGGACACCTGATGCTGGCTCGCGTCTGTCCCTAACCTCTCTCTCATAATGGTCCCTTTTTGGTGATGTCCCTGTCTTTGAATACAGGAACCCTGCCTTTACAACCCTCGGTCAAGGCACTCCTGAGCCCTTATGAATGGCTTTGCTATTTCATGACCATTTTGCAAAAGCTACACAGCATTTTGAAAATGTAGATTAAATAAGTTTCAAAATGCCACAGGCAAATCCTATGGCTCCTGTGAGGTTAGACGCTGAAACTCTAAGGAGGTTTTCTGATTCATATGTTGGAATGTCTTAGTCAAGGACATTATTCTTAAGAATACAATTGCTGACAAATGCTTCTGCTCATTTATAAACCATGCTTTACAGAACCTGCAATTCATATCTTTTTCTTCTTCTTTCCAAAAGAAAGCTGGCAAAGTAAACAGTAAAAAAAAAAAAAGTAAGACAGAAAAGGCTATTCATTATTAATAAAACTGGAAAGGCAACGGCCCATGTGCTAATCTTTCAGTAAACTGCTAATGTTTCAACATGGACATTTATGAGTGGCAACTGCTTCAACTTTTGGCAACTTTATGTAAGGGACAAGAACAGAAAAGAAGAAATCAGAATAATTGGAATATAGAGACTTCTAGGGAACAAAGCAATGTGTTTTAGCACATCATCTCTTTTGCAGTAAACATCAGTGTTTTCTTGAATGGTCACTATACTTTGCCTAAAACATTACCGTAAACAATTTGCTTACTGTCGAGAATATTTTGTTACCCAACGTATTCAGCCAGTTGATTATCCATCTAATTAAGGACAATTACAAGGGCTCAGAAATTTTAGAACTGCAATTTTCAAGGCATTAGAAAATTAATTCTTGACTGTTATTATAGAAACAAAATCTTCTCTTCCTCTTGCCTTACACAGCTACACATGTAAGCACTCAGAAAGAATCAGGCAGAGGTCTAAATGGAGCCATATATTGAATTAAAGCTCAAGAGCTCGGAGCAGGATTTTACGTCACTAGAAAGTAGATGAGGTTCAATTTACGTGTAAGCCATTCATTTAAGTCAGATTGTCATGGGAAATTAAAGGAGAGTTTTTGCATAAGCACAAATGCTATTCCAAGATTTTAAATAAAATTAGAATTCTTCTCTTTTGCAGAGACAATTTTCCATGATTTAAAAGGTCAAGATTAGTGTCACATGGGCTTTAGAACAATCTGCATTTAATAGTTTTAAACATTATGATTATCACTGAAGATAAATTATGGGTATATGGCAAAGTGGTTAAATATTTTGTACTTTTATGTCATGTTACACATGTTAGAATCCATTGGCCTTTAAATTTCCTAAGTCTGTTTTGGGATTAATTCCATAAAGGTGATTTCCTATGCTTTCCTATTTTACAACAAATTCTAAAAAAACTGTTATTTTTCCTTTGAAAAATGTATGTATTTCACTTAAAATCTCTTCTTGTAACTTACTTAAAAATTCTTACAGACAGTAAGAGAATTTTTAGGAAAATGTTCACTGCTATGTATTCTACTTCCCCATTAGCAGGGCAGAATGATAGAAACATAATACTAAGAATAAAAATTATGAATATATAAATATAAAATTTAATAACTGTGCAACATGCAGACTAACAATTATCAACTAAGGAATTTCATATTTTAATCATGGTACATATAAACCAATTGGTATCTATATTGATATATATAAACCAATTATAAATATATTATATATAGCATTATATAATATATAATAATATAGATAAGATTTAATATATATTATATATGGTATCTCATCTATCCCAAAGTTTCTTTCTGGTTGTCATAACTGATAGCAAAATCTGAACAAAAAGTTATTACGACCTCATCGAGAATCTATAAAATTTTCTGGCTCAAAATATTTACTTGGTTGACATATAAGCCCTCACTCTTCTTTCCTCCATAAACTATAGACATTTACATAGGCACTAATATGGCTTCTTTTAGAATTATTTTTCTTTCAGGTCAAAACTAAGTTCCAAACTGTGTTTTAAAGATTACACTTTCTAAGTAAGTAGCATTTATCCCTTTTTAGCTGAAGTATGGACACAGGCTGAGATTCTTAGCTGAAAGCCTCAACAGAAATGAACAGGGCAATTATAATTAGCTAAAAATGAGCAATTCCTAGCTGATTACTTCCTACAAGCATAACTAATCTAATGCCTCGCTTCCTACGAAATAATGGTTAAAATGCTAATTGTTAAGGCTTTGTTAAACTTAATTGTTATTTGTCTCAGTTAATTTCATTGATTATTAGCCACATCACTCCCTATTTTTGAACAGAAAAGCTTTCTTTAGCGGTGACTGAGCAGGACCATGAAGGTATGCCTTCCCTCCTTTTCTGAATTCTCTTTATTCCTACAGAGACTCAGACATCAGAGACAGAAGGAGGAAGGTAGAGGATATAAACTTCAAAGAAATAGACCTCTTAATATCATACCTTACGCCTTTGGGTAGGAAAAGTGAGTGTGATGAAAACAATTGGCCTTGACACCGAGGAGGCTGATTTAGCAGAGTGCTCTCAGTAGTGCAGCAACAGACATAGGCAGAACAGTGAAATTGGCATAGATTCTAGACCGAGGCGTTCCAACTTGTTGTCTACCCAAGAGTCACGAACATGTGTCCCAATATGGCCGCGTTTTGAGCGTAGCCACCCAGCTCCACTCCCCTGCGACCAGGGTCCTCACAAGCTCCCGCTTACCTGCACATGCTTTTACAGCAGCCTTCCTCAGCCTTGACGGTGGGTGGCCTGGGCTCCTCTGATCACGGCATCACGCCTCTTCATTAATGGATGTTTTTCAGAGCATAAGATGACTACACGTTTTTTCTTATAAACTCTCCCTCTCCATCTCATTATTCCTTAGCATCTTCTCCTGTGCCTTCATCCATCTCCCCATTCAGTGTTCACACCCAACAGATATTTGTAGACATTTATTATGCCTTTCCCTGCTCATCACTTAGGAGAGTTATTCATAGAGCATTCATTTAATGTGTCTTCATAAATCAATGCAAACAGCCCCTTAATCATTTTCATTGCTTTTCCCTAAACTCTCGTCAGGTTCTTCCATGTCTTGCACACACAATTAGGAATCTAAAGGCCAGATAAACACCCTCATATACGGGCATACCAGCTCCACTGGAAGCTGCTCGCCTCATTCCTTGCATGAGGTGATGATCTTATGGCTGCAGTTTCCAATTTCATGAACTCCCTGAGAAAGAATCTACCATCCTTCCACATATGGGACTTTTAATTCCCCCCATCTCACGGTTGGTTAGCTAGGCAAGGGCTTTTATTCCCAGTGTAGAGGTAAGGTTTCTTAACCATCGGCTAAGGCTTTGGCATATGGCCAATGTTTCCACCGGACATCGAGTCTATTATACTTGAGTTCAGTTTAATATATAAAAAATTGAAAAACTCTACTTTTTCAGAAAATTGAATTATTTGAAGATATCTAGGTAAATTTGACAGAACCAAAAGATTATGAAAATGACAAATTTTTATATTACTTTTTGGAGCCAGCAATATTTGTGATAAAGACACGTGAAAGCCACATAAAAGAATAGCATGAACCCCAAGAGTCTGTCACAGCTAAAGGAAAACCCTTTCTTCCCCATTTCTTGGTGTGTACTAGTCCTTTTATCTTGAAGTCGGGTTTGCCTTTTAAGTCATCCCTTCAAGTTGCCATTCCCATCCCCACACCATCCCTGTGCTGACCACACACTCGCACTCACGCACGGACACACACTCATGCACACAGTCGGAAGGATGTCATCTGTCCTTTTAACATTTAAACCCCAGGGTAGGACACATTAGCAGGACAGAGAAGCCAACACTTCACTCAAAAGAAGAAAACTTAGGTTCTCAGCATTTCTGTTCACTGTGTCAACATTCATGATAAGACATGCCAGTTTAAGCCGGATGTAGTAACACACCTGCAGTTCCAGGTACTCAGGAGGCTGAGACAGGAGGATTGCTTGAGCCCAGGAGTTCAAGGATTCAGTGAACTATGATCCGCATGTAGTCACTGCACTCCAACCTGGGTGACTCAGCAAGATTGCACCTCTAAAAATAAACAAGCAAACCTGCTAGTTGCTAGTTGACTAAGGTATTGTCTCCCATTGATCACAATCTATTCCAAATCCTAAATAATTACAATAAGAACCAAATAGTACAGACACAGAAATGACAGAAAAATCAGGGAACCTGATGAGTCTTTTGCAAGCTGAGGTGAGCAATATGAAATTATAACTGATCGTACAAAAACATGCTTACCTTTCACATTCTAAAAGAAGTCATTGAACTGAGACTTTATGTATTGAAACCGAGAGCATTCACTTTCCCTTTGAGGTTAGACAGGCTTCAAATAAGGATACATTATCTGTTCCTGGAGGTTTTGATAGTCCTTTGGGCTGAAATTGGACTGGTCATGACCAGGTAAAAAGAAGCAGTTAAAAAAAGAAAGTACTCATTTACCTTGAGGAATACAGTGGTTATTGATCATCTGTCAAACAATGACAAAAATACCTGCTGCATTGAGAAAATTATTTTCTGTATATTTGTGAGGAATAAAAAACCAACCTAGCTGATATTTTCATTCAAAAGTATCATAGGATTATTTGAATTCCTTTAGGATCAATGTTTAAAACTAATATACAAAGGACAAATAAATCGATATTCACTACAATTTTAACCAATTCTTGTTACTCTTTTCTTCTTCAAAGTGGCCACCTAAAACTTCCTCTAGTTGGAAGACTGGTTTTTCTGAAATGTCTCCACTTTAATGGTTAATCTAATGTTATAGTTGTAATATAAGTCCACATTGATACCTTGACAAATTAAGCTATATAAATTGAATCAATTTTAGTCTCTTTTCACTAAAATACAACCAATAAGCACACAATTAAAAATCTTTTAATTAAAGGTGTGTGTGTGTGTGTGTGTGTGTGTGTGTTTATACGGAGAAGGTGAGACAAGGAATTTAAAAATATTTAGTATTTACACTGGGAGTTTAGGATATTGAAAACATCATAAAATTTATCAGCTGGGCTCGGTGGCTCAGCCTGTCATCCCAGCACTTTGGGAGGCCGAGGCGAGCGGATTGCATGAGCCCATGGGTTTGAGACCAGTCCCAGCAACTTGGCAAGACCTCGGTTCTACAATAAATCAAAAAATTAGCTGGAAGTGATAGCACGTGCCTGTAGTTCTGGCTACTTGGAAGGCTGAGGTGGAAGGATGGCCTGAGCCCAGCGAGTCGACACTGGGGTGGCCGTGAGCGTGCCACTGCACTCCAGCCTGGGTGATGGAGTGAGACTCCAACTAAAAAAAAAAACCCAAAACTCATCAGCTTAGGCAAGGACATATTGGTTAAAATAAAATAAAACACTAAAAACTAACTCTTATCAAGTACCTACTCTATGTGAGGGATGTTTGCAAGTCTGTGTGGTTTACCTTGGTTCCGAATGCCTTGTGTGGTCACAGAGGAGTTGAAATGCATTTTGAGTGTAGAGAGCACACACTGGATTTGAAAAACATAGTCAAATTCTAAAAACACAAAGTCTATGAATTATTAGTGGAATAAAAACATGCATTGCGTTAAATAAAATAAACACTAATATCATTAATCTCATTCCCCTTTTCGCCCCCATTTTTGTCATGGTTCCTAGAATATGCAAACGTCCACATGTGACTCTTGTTACATTTCTATAAGACAGTGGTGTTGAGCACTTCACTTCATTACCTCAGATAAACCTGACGACACTCTCCTGTGATAGATGCCTGTCATCCCCATTTTGCAGATGACTGAACTGAGGCACACAGTTGGAGCCCAGAAGTCCTATTCTGCAACCCGTGGCTGCTGGACTCCAACACTCTTGAATTTTTTTTTTTTTCACTGGAGCCTCACTCTGTTGCCCAGGCTGGAGTGCAGCGGCTCATGGCCACCGCAGCCCCAACTTGCTGGGCTCAGGTGATCCTTTCACCTCAGCCTTCCAAGTAGCTGGAACTACAGGTACGTGCTACCACACCCGGCTTATTTTTTGATTTATCGTAGAGACGAGGTCTCATCAAATTACCAGGTTGGTCTCAAACCCCTGAGCTCAGGCAATCCTCTCTCCTCGGCCTTCCAAAGTGCTGGCTTGAGCCAATGCGCCCCATGAAAATTTTTCTAAGTGAGGCAAACATCTTCCAATCAGCATAGTAATACTGCTAATCCTATGATGTTCTATGGCGGTGCATCTCTTGCCTAGAATCATGGCAGCATGCTCGAATGCTGAAACCAGAGTCAGAGGAAACAGATTCCATTCATGCTTTGTGTTAAACATGCGTGTGGTTTCACAGTGCTCCCAACACATCAGCAGTAATCCACAAGGCAATCCTGTTAGACAAGTGACTCCTGGTCTTCACCAGAGTCACCTCTTCCCATGGTAATTGACCAGAGGGTTTCACTTCCCTTCATGGCAGCCTTGGTGTTGGCAGGATATGTCTGGCCCTCCCATCCCAGTGGGACCATTTGCTGGATGCTGCCTGCACGGCCCAGATCTGTGGGGCCGAGGGTGGAAGGGCTCACCCCTGAAATCACCCTGGGAAGACCCTGAATGGGGGGAATGCCCCACACACGCTGTCCCCTCACCTCTGCTGGAGACACTGGCAGGCGCTGTGAGCTGCAGAGCCCATGGGGATGACTGAGGTCCAGTTGAGATGCATTGTGTGTGCTGACTTCTCTCTGTTCTTCACTCCTGCATGTCTGTTGCCCCTGAGTCCTGCCCCATACACTTCCTGTGTGCAAATTTCAGATTTTGTTTTCCAGGGAAACAGACCTTAGGCAGACAAACACATAGTGCGATTTCTCCGGGGTGAGTTACTGAGTTTTAAATAATATCATAACTTGAACTCTGGACTCCCTGTGCGTAACTGGCTCCTCATGGTCAACCTCAAGGTCAGCCTTATTTACTGCCATGCTGTTGAACCTGGTCCAAATGAAAGTCGTGTAATATAGTTGCTTGGAATTGCCATTGTCTTCTTCCAAATCTCCCTTCATGGATGATGGGGAGAGGCAGGATTTTCCTGCTTCCTCGGATACTTTCAGCCTGAGACGACATCTTTCCATGGGGCCCAGGAGCACTGACATTCTTAGCATAATATGGCCTCTCTGTTCGCAGTTGGCCTCCTCTGGGAATCACTCCTCATTCTAGTCTTTGGGTGCATTTTCCACTGTGGGAACCTAGTCCCTTCTGGTTCCGGTGGTCTTTCACATGCTTTCAGCATCTTACGTGAGAGATACTCAGGAGCAGTAGTGATTACAGACAAGCTAATGTCTGTCATCTCAGCTTAGATTGGTTATTGCCGTGTTTCCTCACCCAGTGAGGCAAATGGTGATTTCTTGTCCTGTTTTCCTGTATGATTGCATTTTATTTTATTATAGAGATGTGAGGTACAAGTAATGATTAGCTACACAAGTAGACTGAATGCCCGTGAAGTTTGGGCCTCCAAATGGCCCTCGCGCCCCCAGTACGGGACCAGGTACCCTCTGAGTTGTTACAGCTTTCCCACTCTTCTCCCCCCGTCCCTTCCCTAACAGTGTCCAGCGTTCTGGTCCTATTTCGTTAAGGTCAGAAGTGCAGCCCCTCGAAGCCCACCTGGTAGCCCATTTCTATTGTCCCTGATTGACAGGGACGGAGCTCAGGGGTGGAGTTTTTCCTTCAGTTCCTTATCAGTAATAACGTACATTGGCAAATTATCTGAGTTGCCCCATTCCATTTTCAGAATGCAGTTTATACACGGGTAATATAGCCTGCCATCCCAACTTATTTTTTAAAAGGAGGAAAAAAGGAAGACCTTTCCCTCAGGGGTATCTAATACTTACTGGGCACGAGCAACCTCCACAACAGGATCATGTTCTCTTCTTACAGCTCTTGAAATCATAATTGAGTAGCACCTGAGTGCCGTGACTTTTTACATTACTTCACACTCACTAATGCCTTATTTGGGTTGCACCTTATCTGAACTGAAGACCAGTGGGATCTTCAAATATCCAATCCTTTTCCCTAATCCAAACCAGAGGTCACTGTTCCAAGCATCTGCTAACAAAGACAAGACGAGTGATGTAATTTCTAATTGTTTTTAGGCAAGTGTCTAAAAAGTCAGTGCATGCAGGTTCTGCTTACTTCCTCAATCTTTGGTGCTCTGATCTTTTAAAAATATTTTATTTTGTCTCCTTGGAAGTCTGTCCCCTGAGGACAGTCCTAGGTATTAAAGGAAGATAGGTAACTGATAGTCCTAGGCATTAAAGGAAGATAAGTAACTGATAGTCCTAGGTATTAAAGGAAGATAGACTGGGAGATTCCAGCCAAACACATGCACCTTATTCTTTGATCCTTGCTTTGACGATGTAAGAAATAAACATCGAACACATAAACATTTTGCTTTATATAGTTGCCCTCAGAGTGAGTCTTCAAGGTTTTTAGAAACATCGAGAAGTGCTAACAATCTTCTCTGTCTTATAAACCATCAAAGGTTCAGAAAGCCTTGCGGTCTAATTGGTCAAGGCCACTGCCATCCACTAAGAGCAGTCCAGCATTAACAGCCCCACCCTTATATCCTGGCCCGTAAGTTGGAAGCTGAAATAGTCTTAAGCCTTTCCTTTTCTCCTGCTGACCACACGTATGAAGGTGGTCTCGACCTATTTCTCCTCTATGTCTCTCAAGTCTGCAATGTTTCTTCATGCTCTCTCCTTCTACCTTGACTTGGACTGTCATCTTCAACTTAGGCTGCAGGCTCACCCACACCTAATCCATCACCCTCTGCAACACTTCCATCCCTCTGCCTCCAGAGTACTATCCCAAATGCAGTTTTGTTCATGACACTCCTCCCGCAAGGTTTCTGCCCTTCATGACTGTCTATTATCTGTAGCCTCCTCTGGTGTCACGTCTCCCCTCACCCCTGTACTGCAATACGCTGGTCCTCTCAGTACCCAGCACACCCTGTGCCTAAGTCCACTGGGGCCCATTCTTCTCTCTAGGGTTGCCATTCTAAAGCCCTTACCTAGCTATGGTCTACTCATCTTTCAGATTTTAGGACAGATATATACCCAGGGAAGCTTTTCCTGTCATGGTAAATTTCCTTTATTGCTATACAATTTCATATAACAATTGGGCTCGGCCTTCAAAACATTTGTCTCAGTTTGTGGTTATCCACAGCTGAGGGCAAATGATGAGTGTCTGTTTCCTTGACGTTGTTCTTCATGAGAGCAGGTTACCAGCCTGGTCCAGCAGGTGGACACTTCTTTTTCACATGACTATATGTGAAGTCCTATACATTTGCTCTTTAAACGCCTCTTGACTAAATGAGCAACCACAACAAAAACACCTCCTAAACAAACCATTCTGATTTATAAATGCCTTCATAGAGAGTATCTAACCCAGTCTGTATTCATCAGTTCAGGTTGCTATAACAAAATACCATAGGCTGCTTGACTTGAATAGCGGCAATTTATCTTTTACCCTTCTGGAGACTGGGAAGTCCAAGACCAAGATGCCATACTAATCCTATCACAAGGGCCCAACTCTGGTGACCTCATATAAACTTTGTTTCATTCCAAAGGCCCTACTTCTAAATACCAACATTTTAGGGTTTAGGGCTTCGACAAATGAATTTTAGGAGTATACAGTTGAGTTCATAACTGTCCAATGGTGCTTCTTTTGACCTCTATTTTTCTATATAGCTTTAATGCCTTGTTATTGTCTAATTTTTCTATATTGCTATATACATGTTTAAGCGAAATGTAATACTGGTGAAGAAGTTAAGGTTTAATGAATCAGAGAAAAAAAGAAACTAAGAAGATGTTTGAAGTCTGTACTTCAAATTTTGGGGGGTATTGTTTCTTGAGTAGGAAAATTGGGCATGAACCCTGAGTCACAAAGTCATTCCCTCAGTGATGTGTCCTCTACTCCTGCTTTGTCCTTAACACAGCATCTCAAATACTCCCATAAACTTTCCTATGATCTTCCCAGACACTGATGCATGACCATGAATAATTCATTCTCCCACATTAGCCTCTACAGGGTCCTCACTTATAAACTCTCATATTTACTGCCTCTAGCATAAGAGGGTAAGATTTTCCTAGATTAAACAGAAGATATAGTCCACAGTCATCCAGGAAAGACTAGCTGAAAACTTAGGGGCTGGCACATCACCAACTCTAAATAAATATTCGAGTTTATTAAGTATTGTTTTCACCATGCCCCAGCAAATGGTTTGTAAACACTTTAGCTAAGCATAGTGAAAGACTTGACTCTGGTTATGTGAAGGACCAGAAATCTGCTGGAGAAAACATTGGCTTTTTTGCTTTCCTGATATTAAGTAGAGATGAGGCTTGCAAAATGTATTCACTTTCTTTCTGCCTTGAACACAGAGAAGCTATTAAAGGCACCACAGCCATGCTGGGACCAGGGAGCAAATGTCACACTGGAAGACCACAGACTCCCAAAGCCTTTGGATCTCAAGCCACTGAGCTGTGGAAGCAGTGGTGACCAGTACATCCTCTGGGCTTCTTGTGAGATTCTCTAGGGAATAAGCATATCCTTAGCAGAGATAGCTCTTTATTCAGACACTAAAATGCTGCAAGAAAAAAGCTAGTACCATTAGAAAGAAACCTTATTAGTAAACTTATTCACAAGAAGCATTAGAAAGAAATATGTAAAAAAAAAAGTAGCACTCAAATAATATTTTGAAGTGATTGTTGAAAAAATAAAACACTTACTGAAATCAAGTGCAAGGGAGGGTATGGAAATTTTAATGGAAATAGTAGCAATCTATTTTTAATGTCTAAATGACATCTAAAATGATTTATCATTTATTAGCAAAGCAAGGCTGAATTTTATAATTGAAGCTAATGCATATATTAATCATTAATTATTGGTAGTAATCAATTCTTTGTAAACCTTTTTCTAGTTGCCTAATCGAGCATGTTTGTCCTGATCCTTATAAAAAACCTCATACCTCATTTTTTTCCTTTTAAAGCAGTTATTTAAAGAAAGAGTTCATTTTAAAGACCCATGAGAGCTCTGTGCTACAGTCTGAATTTTGAGCAAGGTAGCATGGCCATGATTAGAATGGCTATGATTCCTCTGAAAATTTGTTCTTGGAGAGATTATAGGTGGTGGGTGACCTCTATAACAGCAATACTTGAGCCCTTCATCAAAGCAGCTTTTCAAAACTCTGTTCGAAAACTAGAATCAAAGTCCAAATGACAAGTATGACATTGAGTTTTACAGCACAATTCAAAACAGGAGCCAAGCAATTAAAATGGCGAGTGAAGACAATATTTATGGTATTTTTGGCTTTGGGGCAAATATACATTTCAAAAGTCTGAGCTACCAATTTGCTGTGTTCTTGTGTCCCTAAAGATGGTGCTCTAGTTGACATAAAGAAATGTGAATTCATAAAAGTGAAATACAGAACGAGGTTCCCAGTGTTCACCCAAGACATGATGGTTGATTCTATTGATAGCCAAGATGGAGAGGGAAGAAAGAATTTCTGCTCTTTTGAGAACTATTGTCTGTGATAATAATTCAAGTCAGGGTTGTCAAGTCTAAATGCATTACACGTGCATCCATATGGGGTAAGACCATCTTGATGAAATAAAAAGAATCCTGGCCTTGAAGGATCCGGCAGTGAATTGCGGCCATTGTTATTGGCTATTAGTGTTTACTGTCTTTGAACCTGCTTGCTGTTCCAGGAGGCAGCAAAGCTCAGTGGATTCACATTTAAGCTTTAGAATCACACATCCCTCCTCTTCACGTAAGAGCTTGTGTCAGTGGCAATTTCACTTAGCCTGTCTAATCTCCCAACTCGTATGTTCAATGGGGAGAGTAGCAATGACCGTCGTGTTGCTGCTGTGACTGCAGAATCTGGCAATGTACATGGCACACTTGTCGGGGAAGGAAGCCAAAGGAGCCCGGGGGAGTGGTTGAAATGTATAGAGAATACAAGTGTAGTATGGTTCTGTTCCATTGGAAGGTAAGGTCCAAAGTGGACACATCATTAGTACTTACAGTACATTGCTATTAGCATCAGCTTTCTAGGTTTATTTATTTTCTTAGAGATGGAGTCTTGCTCTGTTGTCCAAGCTGCCATGCAGTGGTGCAATCATTGCTAACTGCAGCCTGAACTCTTAGGTTCAAGAACTTCTCGTTCCTCAGCTTTCTGAGTAACTGTGGTTACAGGTGTGAGACGCCATACCTGGCTGAGACACTCTCTAGGCTAGGATATCTAGAACCTCTTTCAGATCCCACAATGCACATACTGTGGATGGTGAAAACAATGAGCTGCAGGTCAATAATTGGGATCATTTCTGAGGGAGAAAAGCAGAGAAGTCCTTAGGCTGGGTGAGATTTCTGGATAGAATTTTCATAGCCCAGGAGGTCAGGAAGAGTGATGGAGACAGGAAATGACATTCACAGGGATCTTCAGGTAGGAAGGACTGCTCTGGGGGGCGGGGGGTGGTGCTTGTGACAGTGCGTTCTATGGGAGAACGGGGACTGCGTATGGAAATCTCAGGCTGAGACAGGAAAGGTAAAGCTTATGACCTTGCTACTGGAAATCCATATTCGATGAGGTTTTCTCAAGGAGATTTAGGGGCAAATATCACTGTCGCTCCAGGATGTAATAAAGACCAACAGACACATCTGGTGGAACACCTAGCTTTATCTCGTGTTAATTGTGTGAATTTGGACACATAATCTGGACTTTCCAATCTGAAATTTCCTCATCTACACAAAGAAAGGTAAACTGATCACACTGAGTCATGAGAGGGATTCGACGAATTAGTAGGCAGAAAGCACCTGGAAGAACACAAAAACATGTACCATGTGCTCCACAGACGTTAGTTCCAATGTATTTCTTTTAGCAAGATGACACATCATTCTGTTGCAATGTAAGACTAAAACTTGGACTGAGATAGAAACAATAGCATTTCAAGTAGTTCATTGAAGGTGTTTTTTACTCAGGTTTATAATATCACGTGTCTACTAGTATAAGTTCTAGAAACTATCTCTTGGAATGATTCCATGTTGCAAGTATTTCTTACTGCATTTCTGCCTGATGGAATTAATTCATATTTGAGTATTGGTGTTCCAGGCAGACTGCAATACTTTATGTCTTTCGACTGCCATGCCAAATACCCGTGAGCCACTCAACTGGGCTTTTGTTATTGGTCAAAAGGTGGAGGAAGGGGGCCTTAAGAATACAAAGCCATCGGATATTTCATGGCCATCCTGAAAAGTTGCCGGTACAATATCTTCGGAAGTCAAAGTCAAAGAAAATTATTATGAGTCTCCAAAAAGGTTTGCATTAAAGGTAGGCCCTAGTCCCTTCAGGCTGCTATAACAAATGTCACAGATTGGGTTGCTAAACAATATGTATTTATTTAGTTCTGGAGACTCCGGACCATGTTTTTGGTGCGTTCTCACCTGGTGCAGCAAGAGGAGAGATGGGAGGGGAAAAAACAAGTTCTCTCCTTTCTCCTCTTATTAAGGCATGGATCCTTCCTGTCATGAAGGTCTCACCCTCCCGGCCTAATCACCTCTCAAAGGTCCCAAATCTCAACACCATCCCATCATGGTTTAGGGTTTCAACACGCGGATTTTGCATGGAGACACAGCATACACAGTCCATAGCCGGAAGTTCTCCTTACGCTTCACAGTTTGCTAGTGATACTGCATCATATTAATTTTAGACAAGTAGATGATTGACTTCAAGTCTTCAAGACAATTCTTCACAATAACTCAAATCACTCGATGAAAAAGACACCTGCACATGCATGTTTATTGCAGCATTAGTCACAACAGCAAAAACATGGAACCAACTGTGCTGCCCATCAAAACTGGACTGGATAAAAAAAATGTGATACATATACACAGTGAAATATTATGCAGCAATAAGAAGGAAAATATATAAGCTTCGCAACAACTTGGATGGACTTAGAGGCTATAGTACTGAGTGATCTATCACAGAAGCAAAGAACCTAGTATCACATGTTCTCACTCATAAGCAGACCTTGAACAACTATTGAAATACTCTAAGAAAGGAATTGGCAGTAGTGGGAAACTGCCAGGGGAAGGGGGGCACACTGCATCAACAATGTATAATGAACATTTGTATACATAACCCTGAATTGAACCCCACATATTTAAAATAAAAAAATTTTAATCTGTTTTTGGGTGGCTATATATATATATTCACCACTATTTTAAAATTACTCAAAATTTTAGAATAATGCAAAAAACAATGGACCATGATTTACACACACACACACACACACACATACACACACCCATATATACTTATAAATTTTAAATGCCAATAACAGATGCCTGAGCTAACCTGTAAAACAGTATATACTTGTGCTGTGGAGAAGGAGATAGGGAAGAAAAATACATGCGCCTGATGTCAATTAGGTTTTTGAAAAATTAAATCAATCCCACAAGAAGCAATTTGGCATCATAATGGTGGCTGTAGTTAGTATCCATCAAAAATAAAATAAAACAAAGACAGCAAATGTATCACTCAAATCAGGAAAGGTCAACACAGTTACATAAAGCACAATTTACTGGCAGCTCAACTTAGAGATTTCTACATCCCTTCAGAATCTTGGTTGACTCAGACACAGTGTGATTCATTTAAGTGATTATTTCTGAGGTAACAGAAGCAGTGGGTCCAGAGCTACCCTCAATAAATAATGCAATGAGTTTGCTGTGACTTCAGCAAACACCTAAAGAAAGGTGTTTCAAAAAATATATGTATATACTTACATGCTTAGTCCAAGGGCTATAATCTCTACTTGATTTGTTATTTGTAAAAGATGAAACGCTGGCATTTTAGGGTAGAAGAGAGAGAGAGAGAAAGAGAGAGTAAGACTAGGGGGAGAGAGAGAGAGAGGGAGAGAGAGAGAGAGGGAGAGAGAGAGAGGGAGAGAGAGAGAGAGAGAGAGAGATTGAGAGAAACGGAGAGAGAGAGACAGACGGAGTAGAGAAATGTGAGTGACAGGCTAAGGCAGAAACATATAGACTTCCTCTCTTGCACCTCTGCCATTGCTGTGAGAGGACTATTGAGACAAACTTGCTGATTCCAGAGGGAGGATGAGAGATACTTGAGACGGAGCTGAAACACCCCAGTGGAGGCCAGCCCTGTTCAGCAGATTCATAAGTACCCAATGCAGGGCACAATCCTGTCATGGTCGGTAGAGCTCCCTACCAAGCCCAGAGTGTCTTCTGAACGTCAGCGGACTCAGAGATCTGTGATAATATATGATTCTTGTTTTAAGCAATTCAATTTAGGGATGGTTTGTTAAAAAGATATATTATGATCATAGCTAACTGACACATAGGTAAATGTCCAATACTGTAAATCAATCAAAAATATGAGTACATCTGTAAGTTGCATAATATAAAGTGCCCAAGTTAAGTGTATTATTTAATATGGAAATGCAGATCATATTTAGTAGCATTTGAGAAATAAGCTTTGGATATTATTTGCTATTTTAACATCCAATATACCATATAAAAGTAATAATATATCTCAAAATAACCAGTTAGTGACAAAAGTATTAGACAAATATATTCACCACCAATAAAAATAGTTCAAAATGGAGCTTGAACAAGGCTCCTCGCTCAGTATCATCTTATTACTTTTTTTTTAAATGGTGTATTGCTTACAAAATAAAAGCACAAACATTTAAAATTTTGAATTTGTATTAAAGGCTAATTTTCCTCAGATGATGCCTACAGGTATCTTTGAACAGAATTTACTAAAACCTCCATTCCTGGAGTTGTTCAATAATTTATTTAGATACTATGGTTCAATTTTGCATTTGTTGATATATTGAACAATTTCAAACTCAAATGCTTACCTATTGAAATCTGAATTGTGGTATATATGCTTTCTAGGTCAAATATATCATAATCGTCCAGCTAGATTGCCCAATACACTTTCTAGCTCTAACAGTCTAAAAATCTATTCAGTTATTTCAGATATCTTTTTTTTTTTAGATTGACCATGAAAAATGAGCTTCCTCCTTCCGTGGAAAAGGCATTCATCCACCTTGTGCCAGGAGTCAGAGTGGGACAGAGAAGGAGGCGTTTCAAACACTGAGTTGACTCTAACAAAACATACGTCTTTGTTCTCCTGCACTATCAACTTGGATAATCTGAAGATTAAACATATAATAAAAACACTATCCATCTGCAAATGATGGCCCAGAGAGTGCCTATTTTAAGACAAAATTGTCATCTGCAAAAACACCGGTGTTAAGGGCCCAAAAGAAATATTATTAAATAAACGATTCAACTAGGCATTATCAAACGATTACTGACAAATGCATTTTAAGGTCCTTGACTCTTTAATTAAATTTAAAAATATGACTTAACCTAGAGGCAATATTTTGCAAATCTACCAATAAATAATATGCATATTCATTCATTCCCTTTGGAATCTAAATACTGGTCTCAGGGTACCTTTAGGGATTTCTGGGAAACTCTTCAAGATTTTCAAATCATAAGATTGATTAAAAATCATGATATGATTATCTAAGAGCTGTTGCATACAAATAAAAGTTCCAGGAGTATTTATGGAAGAACAGAAAATAATAAGAATAAAGCAACTGAGGACTTTCATCTCCAGTCAAGATGCAGCAGCAAAAACTAGATTTGCCTTCTCCCCTGAAACAATTAAAAATAGACGAAATATTAAAAGCAGTGGTGCTTACGACATTGGACAGCAGACCTCAGAGTGGAGAAAACTTAGAGAAACAGAAAACAAATGAAGTAAACTCCAAATTTCTGCAGCTTAATGCCTGGAGATAACTTCCAGACAAAGCTCAGAGACAGGAAGCCAGGAATGTGGGATATTACCTGAGTTAAGGAGATAAATCCGGAGTGGCCGAGACAGCTAAGCCACACAAGGCCAAGAGTCAGAGAGGAGAGCTGGACAGAGAGACAGCCCGGAGGTTTGCAGAGGGTCGCTCTTAACTCTGCAGCCAGCCGGGCTCGGTGGCTCAGCCTGTAATCCCGCACCTTGGGAGGCTGAGGTGAGTGGATTGCCTGAGCCCGCGGGTTCGAGACCCGCCTGGGTAACTTGGCGAGACCTCTTCTCTACAATAAATCAAAAAAATCAGCCGGGCGTGGTAGCATGCACCTGTAGTACCAGCTACTCCGAAGGCTGAGGCGGAAGGATCGCCGGAGCCCAGCAGTTCGGGGCTGCGGTGGCCGGGAGTGGCCACTGCATTCCAGTCTTGGCGACAGAGTGAGACTCCAACACACACACACACACACACACACACACACACACACACACACACAAAACTCTGCAGTCAAGTACTGATCAGTGCACGTGCGCTGATCATAACATATCTGAGTATGGGCAAAGAACCGCCTTAAAGAATTAGAAAAACAATCCCTTTCGCTAACACAGAGCCAGAAATATTTAGTTTTCTCAAAACCCAGAGTGGAAAGTCTTGTAATGTACAGGTCACTGGGTAGTGTACTTGTATGGATGTTTGCCTTGGGTAGCAGGAGAAAGCCCTAGAATAAATAGTACCCTGGTCCTATCTAACAAAGATTGAAAATAAGAACCGAAGAGATTGAACTCCTACCAAGTAATGAAACTACATGTTAGAAGACAGCTCTAGAATATTTACAGGAATGCAAAAATTATTCAGGAACTTTCAAAATAAAATTCAAAATGGTTGCCATTCAATAAAAAGTATAGGCGTGCAATGAAACAACAAAACCTAATTCATATCGAGGAGAAATAAGTCAATAGATTGAAACCAGCACACAAATGTCATGCATAGAATTAGTAGACAAATACATAAAAAAACTATAACTGTATTAATATATTTAAAATGCTGGAGGAAGGTGTGAATTTGTTAGATGGAAGACAGATCATGTTTTAAGAGATCCCAAACGAACTACTTGAAATTAAAACCACAGTGATTCGCGATGAAATTCTGAATCTATCTCCACCAAGGGATAAAGAACATTAGAAATGATAATTGTGTTCATAATTATAAAAATTGTTTCTTATGATTGAATTCTGTCTAGAAGATTGTTGTCTAAAGTGTATCATATGTAGAGGTGAAATATGTGACTCAGCACATAATTGTTCATATATTTAATTGATTACTATTTCTATTTTCCCAACACTGAGAGTTGCCTTCTTTTAATCAGTTACGCATCCCTAATACCTAGTCCAATATCTACTGGGAATAGCATTCAACAGATATTTGTGGAGTAGATGAATGAATACATGAGTGTAATTCACCACGTACTAGCAACATCTCTAGCATTTAGTATATACTGCAGATGAAATGCTCTTCTCACATACGGTTGATTGAACTTGGGATGCGTGTCCAACTCGAGAGCAGCCGATAAACAGACCAGTTGAAATTCCAAGACCACCGACCTGAAGATGAACTGGATCACCACATCAATCTGATGTTTTTCTCAGGAATTTGAAATTGAGAATATTGCGCAGGAGTTGAATTTGTCTCTGTTCAGAGATGACTAAAATAAGATGAAAGATTTTGGTCCTCTTCATTCCATCAGAAGCCCACTTTTTTCCCTGAGCTAGTTGGAGTATCTATTATTACATGCATTCAAAGCAACAAACCGAAACATCTCTGAAAGTAAAACTTAGCAAAAATGCACATAAATAAATAAACATGGAGTAATCATCTGTACACTCGGAAAACCTAAGTGCTTTTAAAGTAGCAGAACCATAGCCTAATGACACAGGCTTCAAGTGTGGGTCCCCGTGGCGATAGGAAAACCACAATTCTGTTCACTGTGTCTCTGTGAGAAATGGGTGCTTGTTTTGAAGCAATTGGTACCAACCAATTACCTGAAGGTGCAATGTCATGTCATTAAAGTCACTAATGAGAGTAAAAGGTTCTAAGTTTCCCTACAGGAGTATCTTGTTTTGTTTTTATTTTGCACATATAAATCTAAAACTCATAATCTCATCATCTGACTACTTTTTAAGAAAGAAGTGTGGGTACCACCTCCCCCAGGAGTTGTCTTCACTGTTGTTAATGTCAAAGATTAAATAAGTATAGTAATAAAGAAGATTGATTTAGTAAAAAATGCTAACTAAACACCTAATCTGTGTTCTGTTTTCTTCTCCTCGCTATAGATAGATCCATGAATAAAACTGTCCTATATGTTTGTATGTTTGTGTATGATTATGCATGTTAAATTGAGCCATAAGCAGTTCTTACATGGGAACATTTAAAGACATTTATAAATTTTTCAAAAAAGGATAGATTAAAAAACACTTAAGATCAACGTTTTTAACAAATTGTGATTTATCTTTGAACACGAATGCTAGGTAGTCTAAAAAACCACTTACAGGAGAAAATTTGCCAAATACAATTCAGACTTTTACTAAAAGCAAATCAGAACAAAATTTTGTTCTAATTCTCATTCTCTTACATAAGAAATTATCTTCTAGATATTTTACAAATTATTCTGCAAGAAAGAACAAGATTTTGCCACTATTACATTAACAATGTTTCCTATTTACTAGGATTTGTCTTCATACGATTTACTTTATTTCAAATATCTCAGCTATCTGAAGTTTTCTAGTTATTTTAGCTTCCCTTCATTTCTTATAGAATCTTGTGATTATTTTACCAATTTTCTTTGTTTTTCTTTGTTTATGTATTCCTGACCATCTACTGCCTTGATCAACTGCTTTTTTCATTTTTCATGTAATCTTTCCTTTTTTTGCTCATTCTTCCTAAAATCTGATTTATTTATTTTAGATTGTTTAAACATACTTCCCGCTGACATAGCATCAAAGTAATACAACAAGAAGAAAAGAAAGAGACGACCAAAAATTCCAGTTCAGACTTGTTATAATTAGGCAATATACCATATATTTTGTTCGGATACAGTCCTTTAAAGTAAAAGAATATTCTCCTGTGTTCCAAATGAATTATAATAATTTATAGCAGTAAAATAGATTTCAATAAAGTGTTTCCAGATCTATTACACAATTTTAAGGTGAACTCAGGGGCATAAAAAAATAGACCATGAATGAAGTTTGAATAATACTCATCATTAAAAAAATAGAACTACATTTTAGGTTCCACATTTGAAAGCCTTCTCATTTTAACCTTGTGATCACCAGCATGGGCAGCAATACTGATTTGGAGATATTTGCATATACACATGCATGCAGGCAATTAGAAGAGATAATCAAATGAACAGACAGCACAGACCTCCTTTGATGTATGTGCCTGGAATACAAGGAGCACGGATGGAGGTCAGAGAAGACTTCCTGCAGGAAATGAGTCATCAACTGAGTCTTGACTTTGGAGTTAGCTGGATACAGAAGAAGAATGCATTCCAAGCAGAGTGGACATTGCACGGAAGGGAACTGGGACCTTCATACAATGGAAGATGCTATGCATTGCAGTTAGTCTAGTGGGGTCGGAAAATACGATCTCTATCGGAGAGTGCCAAGACTTGCAGGGATCAGGTTATGGAAAACCTCACGCGCCCTGCAAAGAGAACGGGTTCTTTCTCAAAGAAGAGGCGCCGTGGAAGGAATTCAAGAAGGTAAGAGTCAGTTTTTAAAAGTAATGGCACAAAGACATGAGTTATCCAGTTAGAATGTTGATAGGATGGGTATCAAGCAAGGAACAGAGGCGGAACAGTGAGCGTCTGAACAGAGAAGGCAGGATGGGGCTGAAGTCAGAGGAGGGGAAATACCAGGGAGGGCATGCTCTTAGCCGGGCTGGGGAACTTTGGACGTGAGGGGTGAGGGACACTGAGGTTGTAGGTTGATTCCCAGGCATCGAGACTTTTGCCTGTTCATGCACTCTTTCTTTCAACATTTATTATAATGTGTTGAGATTGTCTTATTTTGTCAAGTATACTTATTTTATTCATTTGCTTAATTATTATGACAACGCCTACCCTGGACCTCTTTCCTGTCTTCCTCTTGCCCGTGGCAGAGTCACTTGCTAGTGAGACCTATTTCTTATCTCTGCTGTATTTATAACTAGAATGCGTTCCCTGTATCATCATCATCAAACCTGAATATATGAGCCCTCTTATTTTAATATATGCCTTGAGAATTATGTTCAAAGGGGAGTTAGGGGAGAACGGTAAGAACTTGATGCAACTCAGGAATGGGATGAGCACAGTGAAGTCTAAGATGCATTTATTATTATTTATCATCATTATTTTGTAGAGAAAGAGTCTTGTTCTGTCACCAAAGTGGAAGTGCAGGGGTGTGATGTAGCTCACTGCAGCCTCAAACTCCTGGGTGCAAGCGATCCTTCCACCTCAGCCTCCTGAGTAGCTGGGACTGCAGGTGTGTGCCACCAGGCCCAGATATTTTATTTTATTCATTTTTTTGGTAGAGACAGGGTCTTGCTCTTTTGTCCAGGTCAGTCTCAAGCTCCTGGCCTCAAGCAATCCTCCCTCCTTAGCCTCCCAAAGCATTGGGATTACTGATGTGAACCACTTTATCCGGCCTTTAGCCACGTTTAAACAAGTATTAATATATCTCAGAGTTATTTAAACTCACATGGATAATGCCCCCTCTTCTCTAGACACGAAGCTGAATTTAACCTTATCTATGACAAGAGATCTGGACAAACTAACCTCACACAAGAGGCGGGAGTAACTTCTCAGGGATCAAAGTGATAGTGGACTTTATTTTTTTTTTCTGAGTTGGGAATCTTACTCTGCTGCCCAGTCTGGAGTGCAGTGGCACAATCACGGCTCACTACAGCCTCAAACTCCTAGGCTGAAGCTACCCTCTCACTTCAGCCTCCCAAGGAGTTGGGACTTTGATTTTTCGCAGGGACGAGGTCTTGCCATATTGCCCAGGCTGGCCTCGAACTCCTGAGCACAAGCAATCTTTCTGCCTCAGCCTCTGCATGAATCTCCACAGCAGGCCAAAGTGATAGTTTTCTGGCTTAAACAGTGGAAAGTACAGAGGCACATAGATGCTTGAACAGCTTCAGGCTTATACTAACCTAGTGGATTGCCCAAGTCTTGGCTTTTCTGATTATTTTTAGAATAAAAAGAAGCACTAAGCAGTATGTGTTTAAGTCTCTCTCCCTGTATTTACCATAAGGATACACTCATCACTACATTTATTTTCAGAAAACCAGATTGTCTATAAGTTCCACAATTTATTCCGCCCGTCCAACTGCAATTCCCATCTTCTAGGTTGCCTCGGGAATTTCTTTCCTCTGTAACTCTGCCTCTCAATGATTTCCTGCACTCATCACACAAATATGAATATATCTGCAGCCTAAACATGTTTTTCATGGATTTGCTCTTCAACTAACTGCTGATGGTTGATGTTGGTAATGATAATGGTAATAGTGTTTCATGACCTCCGTTTACATTTATTGCATTTTTCCTAAGAAGAGAGTAATATAGCCGATATGAATTTATTATTTATTATTAAAATACACATTTCAATCCCTTAGACGAGAATTTAAGCATGCTTTGGATACAAAATATGTGAAATATTTTTCAAATATACATTTACTTGCAACATGCTGCGGAGTAGAATGGAATTATTTCCTGTCACAATTCTGAAAAAAAAAAAAATCCACCTTACTGCAGGTCCTGAAGGAGGAAATATAGGTCATGATCCTCTGGTCTAAAAAGATCACAGTTGGCAGACTGTATGACATCTCGATTATTAGTTCTTGGCAAATTTCTCTCAAGGGTACTATTCTGGGGTGGTAAATGTTTACATCTCGAGTCAGGTGGTCTTGAACAAAGTGATTTTACATGAAGTTTTTCTGGAATCAATAAAACGTCAATGCTTAAAATTGACTTGGAGAACCACAAAGATTTTAGAAGCTCACTACTGCCAAAAGCTTTTATTAATAGTATTACTCGTCCTCAAATTTAATGATGACCTTATTTATGAGACAGGGTGTTAGATAACACATAAAATTATTTAAACAAACGACCCACATTTTTAACCTTATTCATTTTATGAACTCCAGACCTAAACATTCAGCTCTCTCATAAATATCTCCATATGTTTCTCTCATCTGCATGGCAAAGCTCTCTATTTTCAATTCTGAACCTATTGACATACTCCTTACAAGTTAGCCTGAGACATCAAGATTCCAAGAGAGGATGCCCAATCAGGGCATGTATTTTTCTTTGGCACTAAATAATTTGTCTGGGGAAATAGCATCTATGCACATGAAAGCTATTAAGCATAACAAACATAAGACCCAACTATACCGTATGAGAAAACAATGGAAAACTGTGCTTCCAAAGGTGCAGTGTGCATATTACCAAAGGCGAGTGACAAGACATCAGGTGAGCAGAGTTCGACATTTCACTTTATCTCAGTGGCTCTGCTCTCCTGGTATGCGGACACTGTCTAGGAAGGACAACTCAGACATATCACAATGAAGGATGTTTTTGCATTTCTGACCTCTTACCGTCTGATCCAGTGACACAAAACATAAGCAGCAGATCTCTGGATTTAGAATCTGAGTACTCGGTACCTAGAGTCTCCGCGCTAGTTCCAGCCATGCCTGCGATTTGTCATCTCCTTGTCTTTGACGTCCGCGAACCCTGTAGGCTCAGTACCGAATCCTGGTCCTCACACTCACCTCTCACATGCAGTCATGTCCTCAGATCTCAGGATAACCCTCAAAAATCTGCAACCGATCTGCACAGAGTAAGGACACCCGATCCTTTGGACTCATATGCCACTCTGCAACTTGGAGCCAGACTTTCGTCTTTGACTTGTCTTCTACCCTAGCATCTTGCGGTTCACGATTCTGCCGCTTTGGGTTTCATCACCGTTATCCCTGAATACTCCTTCATCGAATCCCGTTATCTATCACTGTTCCCTCATCAAATACCCACCCTATTCACTCCCTCATCTTCAAAACATCCTCTTCAATCTCTGTGCGTTGAAACAGGATTAACCAACACACTGCAGTTCAGCTGTCACCTTCCACGAATACTTTCATAATCTCTCCTCTGGTCTTTAAGAAATAAGAAAACATTTCTCCCCATGCTGCGCTTATGCCTGGATGGGACTATTTTCCTCTGTGCGTAATATTTTGCTGATATGAGGCGACTTCTTCAACTAAATTAGACTTTTAGGTGAGAATCAGTTTTATTCTTGGTTGAATTTGCCATAGTCCCCCTGAGAACTGGATGAGTATATCAGTAAATGGAAGAAGGAAGGAAGGAATGAACAGCAGACTGCTTTTGTTGGTGACAATAACGCAGGAAGAACACATAAACACCTGAGAAAACACTGAGTCAGTTTATAGTTTTAAAAATTGCACTGCACACCTGCCTGGGTGACAGAGTGAGACTCCAACTTAAATAATAAAATTGCATGCTAGAGTCATTTGAAAAATAAGTGGTCACATTTTAGAGTAGTGATAAATTCTAGATTACACTGATGATAAATCTGTGGTGAGGAATAGATTTATGAGATATTCTGATATGGTCTCTCTCGTAAGTATGAAAAGTTCTAATTTCTACAATTTGAAAGTGATTGCCTTCTGGAATTATAGAGATTAGTAGGTATAAATCCACAATTGTTTTTTATATTTTCCTTTAGAACGTGACAGTTGTTAGATTGTGTTCACTCACTGTCTTAGTCTGGTTGAGCTACTCTAACAAATTACCACAGTCTGGGCGGTTTATAAACAGCAAAAATTAATTTCTCATAGTTCTGGAGGCTGAGAAGTCCAAGGTCAAGATACTGGCAGATCTGGTGTTTGGGGAGGGCCTGCTTCCTTGTTCATGGATAGCTCATTTCTGCTCTATCCTCACCCGGTGGAAGGGCCACAGGACCTCTCTGGGGGTTTGTTTGATTTGATAAGGGCACACGTCCAAAAGATGAGGCTCTGCCCTCATGACCTAATCACCCCCCAAAGGACCCTGAAAGTTAAGATGTCAATATATAATTATTTGGGAGGGGGCACAAACATTTAGACCACAGCATTCACCAAGAAAGGGTGTTTTGTAAAAACAAAAGGAATTGTTTTTTTAATGGTATTACTATTATTTTTATTTTATTTCAATAGCTTCAGGGGGCTCAAATAACTTTGGCTTGCATGGTTTCATTGTGTTATGGAGAAGAGGTCTGGACTTTAAGTGCCCCCCCCCCCGCCCCGTGTACACTGTACCCGATCCTTACCCCCTCCCCGAGTCTCCAATGCCCATGATATCACACTTTATCCAAGTTAGATGGGGATGTCTTATTCTTTCTAACTCAGTTAACGTTAGTATAACATGCCCCGAGGCTAAGGTCTCCTGCCAAGCACAGGATCTGATGGCAAACAAGACAGATTCCCTCTCTCCTCTGCGCTTGTAGAAGTTATAGTAAAGATTAGAGTTCAAGACATTAGTATGGGATTTCTGGAAGAACTGACACAAGATGAGACCCCAAATATTAGGAGCTCTTCATATGAATAAGTGGAGAATACTCTCTGATAGAAAGAACCACCTTGGGGATACTTTGAACACACAGAAAGTCATTCTGTGTCCTAAGTGACGGGATGGAAATGAATGAAAAGGAAGCTGGACCGGTGAACAGGGCTCAGAAAAGAGCAGAACATGTAAGGATTGGGTTTATTACCTTGCGGACAACAGGGGCTGGCTTAAGTCTATTCAGTCACAGGACTGCAACTGGAGAGATTGCAGGGAGCAGAGAGAAGACGAGGATAAGGTGTCCTCATCCCTGGAAGCGCCACAATCTGGTTGACCTCCGATGCTGACCTGAAACAGTGACAGAGGAAAGGGGACAGACGGAAGTTAATAGAGAGATCTGAAAGTTCTAGATGCAAGCCGGTGTGGTTATCAATTTTTCTGCTGAGGGTTGAGAGGACAATGGGTCAAAGATGAGACTCCCATTTTACGCTTAACACATTTGTGTCATCTGGACCTGCACCAACATTTGGGTGAGGGAGAAAGAGAAAGAACCATCATTGTTTCCATCCACTCATGTGTTGGGGGTTGTTTGTTGTTGCAGCATCACAAAGACCTTTCTGACTGACGCCAGCCATCAGAAATAAAAACAACAACATGTGTGTGTGAGTGGGTCGTGTACGTGTGTGCATGCATCTGCACGTGTGTGTGTGTGTGGTATAAGTAATAAGAACCTGAAAAACCACTGACGTGGTTGCGAGTTCATCTTCCACGTGAACTATGGTGTTGTAATCCATGTGAGACGTTGAGTAATATAAAAAAATAAGTCTTGTTAATTTTTCAAGAAAATGAACCGTGTAGGGTTCTCTTCCAATGTCTCATGGATGTGGCTGCTTCCTGCTGAGAGAAAACAGCACTCTCTGTCCCTCTTCCTGTCCACTTCTAACACTGGCGTGGCTCTCCTGGGACTCACAGTTGCCTCTCGACATGGGTGACACCAGAATTCATCACGCATTTTGCTTCTATGAAAAGCTGTAAGAATAAGCTATTTTTGACTCTTATATGCAAACACAAGGATATATTCTAACACTGTCAAAAATGAATCTCTTTGAAAGCTATCGCATAGTATTAAGGTTCCCTGACAACTAGCTTTCTTGTCAAATGCAGTGAAATTAAATGGGAAAAAAATATTATTTTAAATGTAAACAATAGAACCATGTAGCCACCTAACAGTGGAACCATCCACACTTCATCCTTTTGGGGCCATTAATCGCCATCGTTCTCCCTCTCTCCTCCATGTGTGACTGACCTCCCTACTGTACCCACACCCCTCCCTAGTGAGAGAAGTGTCTCACTGTGAATATTTCATGATAACCTGACTTTCCTTTAAGGCTTTGACCTATTTTTCTCCTGGCGTGTTTACAGCTTGCTCTGGTGCTGAAATAAGCTGTGCTTGGGTGTGTAATAGGTAAAATAGTCTCTCTCCAGCTCTTGGTAATAGGATAAAATGAGTTCAATTTTCCTATTGGTTCCTATCTAAACATATGCAGGCCTGACCCTGTTTTTAACTCACACAAAATAACAGGCACCCACAGATGAGTCCAGTCATGGTCATTCTTCCAAAAAATTAGAACCTACAATGGCAGAGAATGGATTGAGAGTGGGGATATGAACTATAAGAACAGACCAGTTTGTCATCTCATTTGATAGAAATGTAGGCCATGTTATGCGATTATTTACTGGTAGATCATGAAAAAAAAACCCAGAAAAAATCCTGGTCACACAACTAACAGTATTTTAAAGATTTGCGTTTTTTTTTCTTTATTTTTAAATATGGCACAGCTTCCAGGCAAAGGAGAGAAAAAGAATCACATAGTGCTGAGAATGAAGGGTTGTATTTCTAAGGTATCATTTAAAAGATAAGCACATGGGCCCACGGGAACCTTATCCTCTTTAACAACATATATGTGAGTGGTTATTGTTCTGTGGTTTTGTCAAGGGAACTCAGCAATGAGATAAAATAACAGCTGTATATTTTGTCGAGAAGTTTGCTTAGGAAGGCGGTTGCCATGGGGACGCCTGGCAGTGGCAACTGGGTTTTGTGTTCTATGAAACCTATGAGTTTACTTTGTCTCGATTATTTTCTCCATGCTGGCAAACTTGTGGGGAGAGGCGAGGGGGTGGGGGGGGCCTAGACTTTTCCAGACATTTGCATATTAAAACAACCCACTTCATTTCGGAATGGAAGTGGAGAAGACAAGCCTCTTTATTGACAAGCCTCTTCACCAATGAAGCCCAGACCCCAAAGTGCACATTGTGCAAACCTCTCAAGAACTCCAGCGGCCTCTGCTTGTGCACTGGGGCTCCGTTTTCCACAAATGAGTCACGTTCAATGATAAGTCCTCAGAAATGTGCTTAAAATCTTTGCAGCTGGGAGATGTAAAAACCTTATGAATGAGCTAAATCGAAGTGAATTATGCTTCACGGGGAAGTCTCTCAATGAAAAATCTGGTAAACAGGCCCGAGGGAGGAAAAAAAAAATGAGAAACAGATGCTGACTGATAAGAATTTGCTTATTTTAACAGGGAGACGCCAGCATGGGTGTGCTGAGGTTTAAAGGAAGATCGGTCGGGCTGTTTTCTCTCTGCAGGTGGCTGGCTGCAGTGGACCGAAATATCTTGATCAAAAGATAATATGCATTTCACCTCTGAGGCTGCAAACCGCCTTCATTTCATTCAGCTCTAGGAACCCAAGATGGCCAGGAGCCGCACACGCCTGCAGAATACGAATTGGCCGCATAGCCTGAGAATGTCTACACTTAGTGCCAACGCCTCAAGCCCCCAAAGAGTGGACAAAAGGCAAACCCACACATTTTTCCATCCATCCCACCCCCTCCTCTCAGCTTCCATCTCGGTGCCTAGGAAGAAACTCTTCTATTTTGCGGGTGTGTCCACAAAATTTTGTGTCCACAAAATTGAGCTACATCTGACCTGTGTGTGTGTGTTTGTGTGTGTGTAATTTTTATTTATTTTTCTTTTTTTGAGTCAGAGACTCAGTGTGTCTCCCAAACTGGATGCAGTGG
>CAUYQG010057705.1:0-14940 GCA_963574415.1 Tarsius wallacei
ATGATGACTTTGGGGTAACATAGAAAGTTTTGTAATAATGTAAAACACAGCATAAGAATAGCTATGTTAAGATTAATTGTAGTTAATATCTGTCTGGGGATGGGGAGACACCTCTTATCAACAAGGGTGCCTGAACGAAGCCGAATTGTATACCTAACCCTTAACTGTACCTCACAATATCATAAAAATATTGATTATATAAAAATAAAATAAATAATAAAATAAAATATTTTTTTTTTGCATCAGAGGTCTCAATTCATCAGTTAGGCTGGAGTACAGTGGCACAATCCTGGATCGTGGCAGCCTCGACCTTCTGGGCTCAGGTGATCCTCCTGCCCCCCACCTTCAATCCACACAGTAGCTGGTACTACAGGTGCATGTCACCACACCTGGCTAACTTTTTTATTTTTTGTTGAGTCTGGGCCTCACTGTGTTGCTCAGGCTTGTTTCGATCTCTTGGGCTCCAGCCAACCTCTCACCTCAGCCTCCCAAAGTGCTGGGATTCCAAGCATGAACCATCATGCTTGGGCCAAGTTTTATTTTATTTTAAACTGACAAAGTATAGTTGTATGCATTTTGGGGGTACAATGCAGATGTTTCAGTACATGTATACATTGTTCAATGATGTCATAAGGCTAATTAGCATGTCCATTACCTCAAGTGCTTATTTATTTGTGATGACAATTCTTACTGCCCTAAAATTTTTTTGTTCTCTGTCTAATGATTACTCCCATCCTTTTAGTTTTAACATAAAGTGTGAGTTTATATCTGCCATCTTTTTGTATAACCTGATCTACCTGCTGTATGCTTCTTTCTCTTTCCACTCTTATCATCTCTTACTCATCTTTGACTTGTATCCCTGACTTGTTCCAAAACAAAGTATTTCTTTTACCACCATCCATAAAGTTGGACTCTTAGAATGTTTTAGTTTTATTTACATTCCAGAGTCTGCATTCTTGTTATTGATTATAATTCCATGCATATTTTAAAGCCAAGAAGACATTGTTGTTATTATTGTTATTGTTTCCTACAGTCAATATATTCTTTTTTTAAACATATTTTTTATTATAAAATTATGGGGGGGATAGGGAGGGAAATAGAGGTGGGATTAACGGTAGTCAATATCTGTCTTGGATGGGGAGACACCCCTTATCAACAAGGGTGTCTGAATGATGCACATTTGTATACCTAACCCTTAACTGTACCCCATAATTTTATAATAAAAAATATGTTAAAAAAAAAAAAATTTCACCCAGCAATAGCAGAATACACATTCTTTTCTCTTTTGTATTTTCATTTGGTTTTATTTTTTAATTTAATTTAATTTTTTAATTTTCTACTTTGATTCTGGGATATATGTGAAGGTGTGTTATACAGAAATATTATGTGATGATGAGACTTGGACTTTAACTGAGTCTGTCACCCAGGTGGTAAACATGGTACTCAGTGGGTAGTTTTCAGCTCTTAACTCCTCCCTTTAGAATTGCCCTAGTATCTGTTGCTCCCATCGTTATGCCTATGTGGGTACAGTGTTTAGATCTTGCTTATTAGGAAGAATATATGATATTCAGTTTTCTGCTTTTGTGATAATTTGTTCAGGATAATAGTCTCTAGCTGCATTCACAATACTACAAAGTAACATGAGCTTGTTCTTTTTTTATGACTGTATAGTATTGCATGGTGTACTCCATGTATACATATATTCCTTATCCATTTCACTATTTATGGGCACCTAGGTTGGTTTCATGTTTTTGCTATTGTGAACAGTGCTGTGATAAACATGGGCATTCAGGTGCCTTTTTGGTAGAGTCGTTTGTGCTCCTTTGACTATAATGCCCAAAGAGGATTGCTTGTTTAAGCAGCAAGTCTGTTTTTAGTTATTTGTGAAGTCTCCAAACTGCTTTTCATAAGGGTTTTAACTAGTTGCATTCCCATCAACAGTGTAAGAGTATTCCATTTTTTCCACATACTCACCATCTTCTGGTTTTTTGGGTTTTTTTTTTTTTTTTTTTGAGATTTTTAGTAAAAGTCACATGACTGATTTAAGAGATGATATTTCATTGTGGTTTTGATTTGCATTTCTCTGATGATTAGTGATGTTGAATGTTTTTTCATATGTTTGTTGAATGCCTGTATGTATTCCTTTGAGAAATGTCTATTTCTGTTCTTTGCCCACTTTTAATTGGATTATTAGTTTTTCTCCTGTTGATTCATTTGAGTTCTTTGTAGATTCTGGACATTAGACCTTTATATGATGCATAATTTGCAAATATTATCTTCCATTCTGTAGGCTGTCTGCTAACTTGGTTGATGATTTCTTTTGCTTTGCAGAAACTCTTGAGTTTTATTAGGTCCCACTTGTCAACTTTGTCTTTTGCTGCTTTTGAGGTCTTGGTCATGAATTAATTGCCAGGCTTGATAAAAGTGCTTCTTATGCTTTCTTTAAAAGTTTTATAGTTTGAGGTCTTACATTTAAATTGTTAATTCATCTTGAGTTAATTTTTGTATATGGTGAAAGGACGAGATCCAGTTTCATTCTTTTAAATATATGTAGCCAATTTTCCCAAAACCATTTGCTAAATAGGATGCCTTCCCCCCAGAGTTTGTCTTTGTCAGTTTTGTCTAAGATGAAATGGCTGTATGCCAGTGACATTATTTCCAGTTACTCAATTCTGTTCCATTGGTCTATGTGTCTATTTTTGTACCATTACCATGCTGTTTGGGTTATGTTGCCTTGTAGTAAAGTTTGAAATCTGGTAATGTTGTGCCTCTAGCTTTGTTCTTTAGTCTAAGACTGCTTTGATTATTTTTTTAGGCTCTTTTTTTTTCTTTTATATAAATTTAAGTATTGTTTTTTCCTAGGTCTGCAAAAAATGATGCTGGTAATTTGACAGGTATAACACTGAATCCATAGATTGCTTTAGGTAGTAGGGACATCTTGACAATATTGATTCTTCCAATCCATGTGCATGGAATTTTTTCCATTTGTTTGTGTCATCTTTGATTTCTTTCAGTAGTGTTTTGTAGTTCTTATTGTAGAAGTCTTTTTCCTCTTTGTTTAGATGTAGATTATACATTATTTTCAATTTGCAGGGAATATTTTTCATAAAAGACCATATGCTAAACCATATAAAAAGTTTCAATAAGTTTAAAATAACTGAATAATTTAGTGTGTTTTCTAACTATAAATTGAGCTAGAGATCAAAATAAAAAGATAATTTTTAAAAAATATCAAAATATTTAGAAAGTAAATAATTCACCACTAAAGATCCCACAATTCAAACAAGAAATCACAAGGGAAATTAGAAAATACTTTTGAGCTACATAAGAATGAAAATATAGTAAATTTAATGAGGTATAGTCAAAACAGTACTTAGAGGCAAATGCATAACATCAAAAGTCTATGCTAGGAAAAGAACACAAGTCTCAAATGAATAATCTAGTTACCACCACAAAAAAACTATAGAAAGAAGAGCAACTAAACCCAAAGTAAGCAGAAGGAGGATATAATAAAAGACAGGGTAAAATCAATGAAGTGGAAATCAGAGAAAAACAATAACACCTAAAGTTGATTCTCTTAAAAAATAAACTGATAAAACTTTAGCTTGAATGTGAATATTAATAACTGTTTTCCTCATACTAGAAACACCTAAATACCCATCAACTGGTGAATAGATAAACATAATGTGGCAGATTCACCCTATGGAATACTACTCAGCAATAAAAGAGACTACTGATACATGGGTGAACCTCAAAATATTATGCTAAATGAGAGAAACCAGACACAGGAGACCACAAATGATATAATTCTGTTCACATGAAATTTTCAGAAAAGGCAAAACTATGGAGAAAGAAGACAGACCAGTGCTTTCCTGGGCCTGGAGGGTAGTGGTGTGACAAACCGGAGCACAAAGGAAAATTATGGTGTGATGAAAATGTTCTAAAACAAAATTGGGATAATGGTTGTACAACTGTTTACATTTACTACTGATAATGAAATTGTACACTTACAATGGGTGTATTTTATACCTCTATAAAACTGCTTAATAAAATAAAGTAAAATTTTAAAACAAGACATTTTAGTATTCTCATTCATGACCAAAGCATTTTAAATACAACTTTCAATTCTTTCAAAGATGTGGAACCTAAGTAGGTTCTACTTTGTGATGCCCTGTTCAGAACATATTTTTTTCACTTCTTACCCTATGATGAGAGTTCAGAACTTACAACAATAACACAAAGATGAAATATTTCTTATATTGTAACAAATGACTAATTGAATGATCTAGTAAAAGCCAATTAATCAGATATTTATTTTATGTGGCATTGCATATCTATGAGGTTAAAAGTGAATTACATTCTTTACAAAATGAAATAACTGTTTGAGTCTAATACATGGCGCTTTAATTTTTAGAAAACTCCTTTTTGGTAATCTCTGAGAACTACTTTAAATTAATGATAAATAATAATATATAGAACAAAAGTTCATTTAATAATTTCATCTGTATAACTTTCTTTTCAGTTTTAACTGTGGCAAAATATAAATAGCATAAGATTTACCTTTTTGATTATTTTTAAGTGCATAGAACAGTGGCATAAAGTATATTCACATTGCTGTGCTATGTAAATCACCATCTACCCACAGAACTCTTCATTTTGCAAAATTGAAGCTCTATACCTATTAAAAGTCATGTCCCCTTCCTCTGGCCTCTGGCAACCACCCACTTACTAATTTTATAAGTTTGACTGCTCTAAGTACCTCATATCAATGAAATTGTACAGTATTTGTCTTTTTTGTGATTAATTTATTTTACTTAGCATATGTTCACAAGGTTTGTCCCTGTTATAACATGTGTCAGATTCGCCTCCCTTTATAAGGCTAATATTCCATTGAATGTGTATAGCACATTTGGTTATTCATTTATTCGTCAATGGATTGCACTTGACACTCGGATTGCTTCCATGTTTTGACTATTGAGAATACTATGCCATGGATCCAAGTATAAAAAAATCTCGCTTCCAGTCTCTTCTAATTTCTTAAGGATTTGAAATACTATTTTCCACAGCAACTACACCATTTACATTCCCAACAATGCTCAAGTCCAATTTCTCCACATCATCACTAGCACTAGTTATTTGTTTCTGATAGTAGACAACCTAATGAGTATGAGGTGAAGTAATTTATCATTGCACACAAGAGTCCCATGTGCAATTCCAACATTAGTATGCTTGATTTGGGGATTTAGGTATTGCTTAATTTTCATACCATTGATCAAACTTTATGCACTTGATCTAATGGAATATAAATAAAAGAATCCATTATTCACATTTAAAGTGGTGTATTAGGCCCAAACTCCCACCCAGTATCCTTGTGGTGTCTGCCAATCACCAACTTGAAAACAGTATATTAGAGCAATAGTTTACCTAGAAAAACTTACACTCCAAATTAGATCAACCTAAGAGCCATTGAAGTCAAACTAAAAACAAATACAAATACTTATTAATGTTTTAACCACGAACTACACCTTAGCTCATATACAAATTAAGCAGTCCAAATCAGAATCAAATCTATGCAATTCCTTGAAAAGATATTTTAAAACTTGAAGCATTTGAAATATTTTCCTAAGTAAATGGAGACTTTACTATTTCATTCAGTTTAAATCTCTGAATGAAAGTAATATTAACATTTGAAGTTTCTGGGGCAAACCCTTGCATATCCTGTCCCATTTGAACAGAGCTCTTTGAACCCTTGTATTTTCAGTTTTTGTTGATCATGAAGTATTTCCATCTAATACCTGGGATTCTCAGTAACATTCCTCTTCTCTAGAAGTGAAGATGTCGCCCTGTATCATTCCAATTGATCTGCAGCTTTTTCAGCAATCACTCATATTAAATCTTAAGAGTTCATGGTTTTTGTGTCTTGTGCTCTGTCTCTTTAACATTTCCACCTTTTTTTTCCCCCCCAATGGAGATGTTTAGTTTTGGGCGGTGGGCAACTGATTCATTCTAGTTCATGTCATCACCAATTGTTCTATCAACTTCTAGTCTAACAAAAATGAACTATAAGACTGGTCCTGATACTTGATTAACAGGTCTCTCTTTAGTGAGCAAAGCAAACATCAACGGCAGACCCACTTTAGAGTCTCCTGGGAAAGTGTGAACATGACAGTAAACAGCCTACATCAAAGACATTTCAATTCTGCAACAAGCCTTTCTGTTTTGGGTAAGTGATATACACCCAAACAAAACATTAATCAGAAAACCCATTTCATCTCCCTAGGGAATCTGAGCTACAGCAGATTAATTCTTCTCTCTAAGTGTGATTTTGAACAATGAAAGAGTTCTTTTAAGAAAATACAGAAACTGAGATAAGCATCTCAAATTTAGCATGGATTTCATGGTAATCAAAGGAGTCTTGCTGCAAGTTAATATTTGAACATTGTAAAATTTAAATTCCTTCGTTTAATTAGGTTATCAACTCAGGGGCTGTATTTGTGTTCATCTCTAACTGGTTAGTTTAGTTAACACAAACTTGAAAATGGTGGAGAAAATGGCATTTGCATCTTCTACATAAGGACTCTTTGAGCTGTTTGAACGTAGAAGTCTGTTTATCCATTTTCCTATGGTATCTTAAAATATGAAAAAAAAGAGAAACTAGCGAAAAAATCTGAAAGTGAGAGATGCAAAGAGGACAATATTTGCCTTCCAAGCACAAGGAGAGGGCTGTTGTTGTGGAGGTTGTTACCTATTCCATGTATCTGTTTGGAAATGTCAACTGTTTGCTACGGTATCCATGGAGGCCACATAAAGCCAAGAGGAGGATGTTCCTTTGGTAGACAGGTTTATCCTGATGTTTACTTTTGAAGAAAACAATTAATTAAACTCATGCATAGGCCCCCTAGAAGGATTTGTAGTGAATCATTATGATTTGGCCATATCCTTTCCTGATTCTCATACAGAAGCTGAGGAGAAAATAATGATGTTTAAAGGGGCTGTGTTTTTACTGGACCACATTATATAAGAATCCAGTTCCTGCTACAATTCTGACAATCCGTGTAAAAGTTAAAGCCTTAAACTCATGTTCATTTTCCTGTTTTGCTAAAGATGATAATCTTGTCATAAATCCTATTTAAAATTTTAATATTTGAGCTAAAGGGGCACATAGAAGGTAGATTTTTTTAAAAGGATACAATGTTACTTTCTAGCCTTGTTACTTGAAAGTGAAATAAGCATGTTTTGCTCTAAATCTTGAAACAGATTTAAGTCTGAAGTTGAACAAATATGGAAACACCAGTTAATTCTCCTTGGAAATTATGTGTTCATAGAAACATAGTAATGAGAGGTGTCTAAGATGATAAGCGATGTTGAACATTTTTTCATATGTTTGTTACCTGCTTGAATGTTTTCCTTTGAGGAGTGTCTGTTCACGTCCTCTGCCCACTTTTTAATGGGGCTGGTTTTTTGCTTTTTGTTTTTTTCCTGTCGATTTGTTTATATTCCTCGTAGATTTTGGATGTTAGACCTTTGTTTGATGCATAGCTTGCAAATACATATATTTTCCATTCTGTAGGCTATATCTTTACCTGTTGATGGTTTCTTTTGCTGTGCAAAATTTTTTTTAGCTTGATAAGGTCTGAACTGTAAATTTTAAATTTTGACACATTTGCTTTTGAGGACTTGACCATAAATTCCTATCCTACTCTGATGTCCTTGAGTGTTTTCCCTAAGTTTTCTTCTAAGATTCTTATAGTTTGAGGTTTCATATTTGTGCCCTTGATCCGTTTTTGAATTAGTTTTTGTATGTAGTTTTAGACAGGAGTTCTCTTATTATTTTTTGAATGTGGTTAGCCAATTTTGCCAGTACCATTTTCTAAATATAATTTCCTTTGCTCAATGTTTGATTTTGTCAGCTTTGTTGAAGATGAGTTGGTTGAAGGCCCTTGATTTTATTTCTGGATTCTCTATTCTTTTCCATTGGTCTGTGTATCATTTTTTACCAGAACCCTGTTGTCTTAGTTCCTGTACCTTGTAGTAAAGTTTGAAGTCTGGAATTGTGATACTTCCCAACTTGTTATTGTTGCTGAGAATTGGGCTCTTTTTTGCTTCCATATGCATTTCTGTATTGTCTTCTGTAGGTCTGGGGAAAATGATACTGGCAATTTGATAGGAATTGTGTTGAACCTGTATATTGCCTGGGGTAGAATGGACATCTTTAGGATATTGATTCTTCTAATCCATGAGCATGAGATGTTTTTCCATTTGTTTGTGTCATCATTGACCTCTTTGGGTAGTGTTTTGTAGTTCTCATTGTAAAGGTATTTTACCTGTAGTGACATAGCACTTCACACTGATCAGGATGGCTCTCATTCAAAAGTCAAAAAACAACAGGTGTTGGTGAGGCTTCAGAGAAAAGAAAACACTTCTACACAGTTGGTGGGAATGTAAACTAGTTGAACCTTTGTGGAAAGTATTGTGGCATTTTCTCAAAAAATTAAAAATTGAGCTACCATACGATCTGGCAATCCCACTTCTGGGAGTGTACCCAGAGGAACATAAATCACTCTACCAAAAAGACACCTGAAAACATATCTTCATTGATACACTATTCACAATAACAAAAACATGGAAGCAACTAGTTGTCTATCAAAAATGGACTGAATAAAGAAAACGTGGTCCATGTACACAATGGAATACTATGCAACCATAAAGAAGATCAAAATAGTGTCCTTGCAACAATATGGATGCACCCAAAGACTATCACTCTAAGTGAACTCTCACAGAAACAAAAAACTGAATTCTGCATGTTCTCACTCATAAGTGGGCCCTGATCACTGGACTCAGATGTTAAGATGCTGCTAAAGGAAGAAGGAAGACAGGAGGGGATAAGGGACACACACCCACTCTGGATACCAGGTTCACTACCAGGGGGAGAGAGGGCTCACTAGAAGCCCAAAACTCACCTGCAAGCAATTTACTTATGTAGTAAATCCTTTCATGTACCCGACAACTTTAAAATAAATGTTTTTAAAAAATAATCAAGACAATGATGTTTTAAAACAAATCTTTTTTATTTTTAGTGTAGTAGTAAATTGACTACTGAAGTTCATGGTACGATATTTTTCTTTTATGAACAATAGAGGCTTCTGAAAATGTAAATTTTGATTATTACTATTATTTTTACTTGCTAATCCCATGTAGACCCAGAAAGTGGTGATTTCATTATAATCACACGCAGTCAGACACTCTTTGGAATGTAGTGGCCAAGTTTAATTCTCATAGCTAAACATATTTTATTGGGACTTATAAGTAATTCAGAACAAATAGGAGAAGATATAAAGGGTTTGTTAATCAGATTTTAAGGAAACATAGAGTAACCCATATACTTTTTTTTAATGGCTTTAGTTTTAGAGTTTGATTAATGACATAGTAATACAAAATCAAGTGAGCTAAGGAAGATTTACTTGTCTTTTTACCATTCCCAAACAACTGCCAAATATGTTCAATCCATGAGATATAATTAAAGTAAATCGGCCGGGCTCGGTGGCTCAGCCTGTAATCCCCCGCTTTGGGAGGCCAAGGTGAGTGGATTGCCTGAGCCCGCAGGTTCCAGACCCGCCTGGGCAACTTGGCGAGACCTCATCTCTACAATAAAAATCAAAAAATTAGCCGGGCGTGGTAGCGCGCGCCTGTAGTTCCGGCTACTCGGAAGGCTGAGGAGGAAGGATCGCCGGAGCCCAGCAGGTTGAGGCTGCGGTGGCCGGGAGCGGCCACTGCACTCCAGTCTGGGCGACAGGGTGAGACACCAACTCAAAAAAAAAAAAAAGAAATGAACATATGCATGGGAGGATGGAGGAATGCATGGGTGGGTGGATGGATGCATAGGTGGTAGGGTGGACGAGCAGATGGGTAAATGGATGACCAAATGAATAAATGGATGTGCAAGGGTAAATGGGTGAATGGATGAATAGGTGGCTGGATGGGTGGATGCATGAATGGGTAGATGAATGGATGGATGGGTGGGTGGATGAATGGGTGGATGAGTAGATGGATGGATGGATGGACAGACAGACAAGTGAATGGACAGATGAATAGGTGAATGGGTAGATGGATGGATGGACAGATGAATAGATGAATTGGTGGATGAGTAGATATACTTTTTTCTTTTTTGAGTTGAAGTCTCACTCTGTCACCCAGGTTGGAGTGCAGTAGCACACTCACAGCCACTCCAGCATCAACCTGCTGGGCTCCAGCGAGCCTTCCACTTCAGCCTTCCAAGCAGCTGGAACTACAGGCCCATGCTACCACGCCCAGCTAATTTTTGATTTGTTGTAGAGACGAGGTCTCGCCAAGTTGCCCAGGCTGGTCTTGAACCCACAGACTCAGGCAATCCCCTCGCCTTAGCCTTCCAAAGTGCTAGGATTACAGGCTGAGCCACCGAGCCCGGCCAGGTCGATATACTTGACCAATTTTTTCAATCTTAGAATGGCCTTGATAACAATTATAAGAACAAATCCAAACTGACATACATAACTTTAAAATTCATAATAAATACAGAAATATTACTACTAAACAGCATTCTATTCATTTATATTAGGCTTAGGAAATAGTTTGCAAAAGCATATTTTAATCAAAAATACCTTTTTTATAACAAAATCTTATGCAGAGCTTTATAGAAAAGAAATGAGGGCAAAGCCACTGTCATTTAAGTGGGTCCAGAGCCTGCAACAGCCTCTGACACAAGTACAGCTTGAAATCAGGAATAAAAGCTCCACGTGCTTGAGCATTCAAAGAAATAAACACAGATTCTAGTACGAGCATCTAACTGGTGGAGGGGGAACAGGGGACAGTCCCAAATGGAGCACGACCTTGACTGGGGGAAGGGCAGATAGTCCCAGCCTCTGACTATGACAACGGAGGGAGTCACCACTGCCAGCCACCCTGTCACCCAGGAAGACACATGGCATGCCCAGGGCTCTGCACAGAGTCGCATGTCAAGTGCGTGATATGACGAGAATGACACACCGCCTGCTGTTTGTTGACGGTTACTCCGTCTGTGTGGTCAAGAATTATGGCTTCCGTCTTCTAACATTTTAAAACAATCAGATTAACTTTCACCAGTTTTTACCAACGCCACTTACACAACTTCACAATTTGTTTTTCTGACCTCTGACAGTTTCCCCACAGCTTCTATTTAGCCTGAAGCCTGGGCTTGTGTCTGTCCCTGGATCTCTGGAACTTGCCTCTGGGCCACTTGCTGCTGCCGCTGCTGCCATCAGAAGAGCAGCTGGACGTGGGCAGAGGTGAGCGCTTTGCTGGGGAGCTGTGCCCCTGCAGCTGCTGAGACACCGACGAGAGCTAGGGAGGAAGAGAGAGGCATGGGGGAGGGGGGACAGGAGTTGGTGTGGAACAGAGACAGACAGAGATAGCTTAAAAATCCAGGTTGGGCTTGATGGCTCAGCCTGTAATCCCAGTACGTTGGGAGGCCGAGGCGAGTAGATTGCTTGAGCCCACGGGTCTGAGACCAGTCCAGGCACCTTGGCGAGATCTCATCTCTACAATGAATCAAAAATGAGCCAGGCGTGGTAGCGCGCGCCTGTAGTTCCGGCTACTTGGAAGACTGAGCCAGAAGAATCGCCGGACCCCAGCAGGTCGACACTCGAGTGGCCATGAGTGTGCCACTGCATTCCAGCCTGGGCGACAGAGTGAGACTCCAACTCAAAAGAAAAAAAAATCCCTCTATTGTGCCTTTGTGGGAAAATAAATTCACTAATTGACAGAGAATTCTATATGATGCTACAAAGTTCCTTCTTTCTGGCCTTAAAATGTGGGTTACCAGGGATAGGGTTTTAAATAATTAAGTTGGTTTCTATAAAAAATGTAGGGCACAATTGAAAGAGATTTTTCTAAGCAGAAAAAGAGAGTTATGTTCAGATTTCCTTTAATCCAGTATTCTAGTGGATAGAGCAGTCAAAGTGAATAAGGTTGATTAAATCCCTGGCCTTCAGAGAAGAGCTCCACCAGTTATTTCTGTACATAACCTAGTGATGTTCTGGAGACACACAGAGGTAAGAAGGACGTCTGGGGAGAATGCACCTCGGTTGCTGTTATGGACAGCCCCCCCATGCTCCCTTCCCGCAGACCTGGAGGCACACTGCCCGCCACCATACCCGCGCAGAGGCTGCTCACCTGCGGGCAGGGCTGCTCAGGAAGGACGTGCATGAAGATTGAACTGCTTGCACTCAGGGCTCGTGGGTGTCAACACTTGTATGAACTGTCTGTCTCCACAGTGACAGCCCCTCCCACTTGTGCACTCATACTCACTATGCGAGAAAACACCCAATTGTCATCTGGAGTCTCCAGGTCATGAAGGCCCTCGTCTGGGTCTGTGCCGGGGCCAAGCTGGCCGTGACTCCAGCCCACGTTGTTCCGGAAGTGACACCGTGCACCCCCAGGCACGGAGGCCAGCTCCGCCGAGGATCCAGCTAGGGAGCCACCCTGGTTGGCTGTGTATGGCAGGGGGAACAAGCAGTGCCTCCTGAGACCTTTGAGACAAAAGGGTGTGAGAGTGAATTGTGCTGGGGGAGTTCCAAGGAGAAGGCAAACACTTATTTTTTAAGAAGTCTTTTTCTTTAGTACAATCTAGAGTACAGAAAGAGTCCATGCAGTTTGAAGGCACCCAAGGCTTCATGGCCCACATCCTGAGCCCTGACCACAGGTGTCCGTGGGCAGTGGAGGGGCTGTCGGCCACTTATGGACAGTGTCCCCGGTAGCCCCAGAGAGGCCCAGCGCTTGCTCAGAGGCTGGAAAGAGGCAGCAGGAGCGTTCACAATATCGCTTCCGCTTACAGGAGCTGAAAACCAAATGGAAACCAGGGCAACTGTCAGAATCAAGAGCTCTGTTCTTCTCACCCACCACAAAAGCCATGTCCATATACGCGACCAGTCTGGATGCCTGCTTCTGGGCCTACAGTCCTGATTGTTCTGGCCTATTTGAGACACGGTGAATTTCACACTGCAAACCAGAAAAAGCCCCATCATCCTGCTCTTTTTGTTTGCTTCTAATCTAGTGCATTTCACATTTCCTTAATCCCAGCTATGTCCAAAAAGTCTCTGCTGGTACTACAGGAAATTCAGTGATGGATCAGACAGGGCCTCCTCTCTCTGTTCGTTCATTCACTCATTCGACAAATACTTATCAAGTGCCTACTGTGTGTCAGCACTGGGAGTCCAAATAAAGAAGATTCTTTTCTTTGTGGGCCTTGCTGTCCAAAGGGGGAGACGGAGATTAACCAAACGCCTCCACAAGTAACATGCGAGTCTCTGGCTTTTGGGGGATCTGACACTCTCCTGGCCAGGCTTGCTTCCTGGGAAGTGCTTCTCAGATGAGACCTGAGGCTGTGAAGTAGTTGGCAGGTAAAACTGCTGGGTGGGGGGCAGGTGAGGGCCACACCAGCCAAGGGCACAGCCAAGGGCACAGCCGACACAGAGACTCTGCGGCAAATGGGAGGACAGGCCATCCGAGGGTTCAGAAGGGGCAATGGGTGGTGAGGTGAGATGAAACCAGCGGGTGGGGGGCCCCACAGGGCCCTGTGGCCAGGTGAGGGCTGTCAGTGTGTGCCCCACATGCCACGGGAAGGGGTCGGCACAGGGGACCCCTCAGACATCCTTAGACCTGTGCTGTGAAAAGTTTTCTCCAGCTACCAGAAGGGGCAAAGGTGACTGATTAGACCAGGCAGGAGGGGAGATGGGGCTGGGATGGGCCGGGGCAGGACACACCATGGGCTGCAAAGCTCTCGGGGAGGCACACAGTGCTTGGGAATTCACAGCAGGGAGCCCAGTCATTCCACCTGGGGCCTCAGGGAGCGTGCCTTAAGAGATGGGGCAGGAGTCTCGTCTTGACGGCAGAACTAGGGGCACACGGGCGTGACAGGCACCACTTCCCACACCAAGGAATGCACTAACAGGGTTGGAAATCAACTCTTCTGATAAGGCACGCCCTTAAGTGAAGAGACTGTATCTGGGTTTCCTTCAAAGTCAAACACTGCAGAAACAGCGTCTGGGGTATGCTCCCACCGCCTCTGTTCTCTGCAGAAAGTCACTCTGGCAGCTGATGCCGCTGAAGGGGACTTGAACCGCAGTGCCAGCAGTGTGGGCGGGAAGGACCGCAGCTCTCCAGCTCACGAGCATGCAGGCCGGTCGGCTTTCTGTGCCTTGCGTCCTCACTGCCAAGTGCGGCGATGACAACGAGGCCTCCTGCATGGACTTGGGCTGTGGACGCTGTGAATTCTGCACTGTCACAGGGCGCTAAGCGGGCACCCGGGGTGCAGTCAGTGGCCATTCGAGCTTCAAGCACTTGCTTCTCTGCCTCCAAGGACACTCACATGCTCTCACATGCACTCTCATGTGCACACTCACACTCTCCCATGGTCTCTCACACTCAGCCTCTCACCCTCTAAACGCTCACACTGCCTCACATACCCACGGTCTTACACAGTCCCTCTCACACTAACCCACACTCACAATCTTACACACTCCCTCACTCAGTCTCTCTCACACACACACTCATACTTTTAAACATGCCCTCCCTCACACTAACACAAACAATCTTTTTTCTTTTTTTTTTTTTGAGTTGGAGTCTCACTCTGTCGCCCAGACTGAGTGCAGTGGCCGCTCCCAGCCACCGCAGCCTCGACCTGCTGGGCTCCGGCGATCCTTCTGCCTCAGCCTTCCAAGTAGCTGGAACTACAGAGGCACGCTACCACGCCCGGCTAATTTTTGATTTATTGTAGAGATGAAGTCTCACCAAGTTGTCCAGGTGGGTCTCGAACCCGCGGGCTCAGGGAATCCACTCCCCTCAGCCTCCCAAGGCACGAGATTACAGGCTGAGCCACCGAGCCCGGCTTTTTCTTTTTTTTTTTGAGTTGGAGTCTCACTCTGTCGC
>CAUYQG010057710.1:0-19152 GCA_963574415.1 Tarsius wallacei
GAGGCTGAGGTGAGTAGATTGCCTGAGCCTGCGGGTTGGAGACCCGCCTGGGCAAGCGAGACCTCATCTCTACAATAAATCAAAAAATCAGCCAGGTGTGGTAGCGCGCGCCTGTAGTTCCAGCTACTTGGAAGGCTGAGGTGGAAGGATTGCCAGAGCCCAGCAGGTCGAGGCTGCGGTGGCCGGGAGTGGCCACTGCACTCCAGTCTGGGTGACAGAGTGAGACTCCAACTCAAAAAAAAAAAAAGAAAAAACAGGGACTAATGCTTTTCTCCCTGGTGTGACTTTGGTTTTGTTTACTTGGTGCCAATTTTCTAGCTGGTTCTTGTCAAGGGTGTATATACAAAAGAGGGGAAGCAGACTGTGAATACACCTCTTGATCAGCCACCATTCCTTGGGTGCAACATGAGGATAGTTGAAGCTTAATGACAATTGCAGAGTTTTACAGTATTTAGTTTGCTGGAAGTTCTGTTCCCAGGATGTTTGGTAACACTGTTTGGGCCTAGCTAACCGGTAACCTAATGAGGGTGAAAATTATTTTTGAATTGGCACTCTCCATTTATTAATGAGTTCTATCTCTGCTGCATGTTTTTCTGGAAGATGGTCATGTGACCAGAGAAGAACCAGTCAGATACCCATTTTTTCCATCTGCAAGTGGGAGTGTGTCTCATTTTCAAGGGCCATGGTCTCATCTGAGTTACAGATGGAGGAGAAGATGAATGAGCCAGCAGGAACAGCACTAGAGATGAAAGGCGCAATGCAACATTAAAAGTATTTTGAGGCCAGGCACGGTGGCTCAAACCTGTAATACCAGTACTTTGGGAGGCTGAGGCGAGAGGATTGATTGAGCCCAGGATTTGAGACCAGCCTGGGAAACTTGGTTGAGACCTCATCTTTACAATTTAAAAAAAAATGAAAAAATTAGCCAGGCATGGTAGCTTGCGCCTGTAGTTCCGGCTACTTGGAAGGCTGAGGCAGAAGCATTGTCTAAGCCCAGCAGGTCGACGCTGGAGTGGCCGTGAGCATGCCGCTGCACTCCAGCCTGGGCGATGGAGTGAGACTCTGACTCCAAAAAAAAAAAGTATTTTGAGAACTATTAAAATATATATATATTTTTTTTCTTAGAGTCAAGATCTCTCTCTGTTGTCCAGGCTGGAGTGCAGTGGCGCAATTATAGCTAACTGCAACCTCGAACTCCTGGGCTCAAGCAATCCTCCCACCTCAGTCTCCCTAGCAGCTGGGGCTTTAGGCACGTGTCACCATGCCCAGCCAATTAAAAAAAAACTTTATAAACCTTATACTTATTATTAATGTTTTTTGTAGAGATGAGGTCTCACTATGTTGTTCAGGCTGGTCTTGAACCTGTAGGTTCAAACAATACTCCTGCCTCGGCCTCCCAAAATGCTGGTATTACAGGCATGAGCCACTGCACCTGGCTAAAGATCTTTTCAACTGCGACCCTCAAAGGCATTTACAACTTCTCCATGACTGGGCATGATGGTTCCAGCTGAGGAGAGAAGTGGTTTACAATGGTAAAGATTCTGAGGATAACAAAGTTGAGTTCTCCAAAATCCTTGGCCTGTTTTCCAAATTTTAATAAATATGTAATCCAATCTGCCTGTTCTAAGACAGAACTAACATTTTATTTGGATGCAATACAGTGTATAATTGCAACTGTTTTATAATTTCAGTTAGGCACAGTTACTGAATCTTACTATTGTACAGGGTCAGAAAATGGATAATAAATATACTGCTGAATCTTACAACTAGAAATAGTCACTTCAAGGGCAACAAACCAAAGTTGGGAGCAATATTAACCACCTCATGCACTGATATAAAGATACATGGTAGTGAAATTCCTGAGGGCAATAATTTGATGTTTGGCAGCACTGAGTAGACTTCTAGGTATGCAGGTGCATAGACCTTGGCCTAGAGCACAAACTGAAAGGAAGAGTCTATGCTGCTCACATTGCTTGCTGTCTTCAATAATTGCTGCTCTTTCTTTCATCGAATGTTCTGCTCAATTTAAGTTTTAGGCAAAGTCTATCATGAGAGAGGAATTGCCAAAGATTTGCAAGTTTGGATAGGAGACTTTATTATTTGTTTATTTGAGTCAAGGGTCTCACTCTGTTTTCCAGGCTGGAGTGCAGTGGCATGATCATGACTCATCGCAGCCTCGATCTCCTGAGCTCAGGTGATCCCTCTGCCTTAGTCTCCCAAATAGCTGGGACTACAGGTATGCACCAACATGCCCAGCTAGTTTTTAACATTTTTTTGTAGAGATGAAGTCTCACTATGTTGCCTAGGCTGATCTCAAACCCCTGGACTCAAGCAACTCTCCCACCTTGGCCTCCAAAAGTACTGGGATTACAGGAGGATTTGTTAGCTCTGACTGTGCCCCACAATTGCCCAGCTGCTATTTGTAGGGCTGTCCCGCTGGCAGAAATTTTGGAAAGTAGGTTGAAGAGGCTCTCAGTGGCATCCCACTGGACACGGAAAGTATGTTCAAGAACTCAAAGACAGACCATGTTTCCTTTGGGTTTGTATGCTTGAGAAAATGGTCAATTTTTGTCCCACATCCTCAGCTTGGCACATTGGCATATTTATGAATTAAGCAGACTTTGCCTACAGGTCACTGTGTCTTTACTAGCAAATCTCATATGACGTGTACAGACCCTTCCTAGGTGTACAGCCAAATTTCCACCAAGGTGTAAAATGATGGTCCCCATAAGAGGCAGGTGGAACTGGTACGTCTTGTGGAACATATAACATAGTGGTTAAGAACTCTGGAGTCTACCTGTCTAGATTCAAATAGTTACTTCAGCTGTTACTATGTCTATGACCTTTACCGAGTTGTTAGACCTCATGTACCTTAGTTTACTCATCTGTAAAATGACAATGATAATGATAATTTCCACATAGGTGATACATACATTATAGAGTTGTGAGGATTAAATAAATTAATTCGTGTAGAAGTACTTGGAAATGTACTGAGTACAGAGTACGTTCCCAGTGAATGTTAGCTTTTATGATTTTTTGTTTGTTTTGAGTCGGGTTCTTAGTCTGTCACCCAGGCGGGAGTGCAGTAGCATGATCACGGCTCACTGCAGCCTTAAACTCCTGGGCTCAAGCAATCCTCCCACTTCAGCCTCCTGAGTAGCTGGGTGCCCCCGTGCCCGGCTAGCTTGTGTGATGTATCATAAGGTATGAACAGGATTGGAATGACATCAGAGGCCCAATGTAACATCATGTCAGCATGAAAGAGTGCATTTGTTGAAATTTTGTTCTGTAGCCATTTAAGCCACTTAAGAGCACATACATAGTTTTCCTTAATCAGTGAAAGGTGCTAAAAGGTGACCAGTGTATAGTGTTGGCATTGTGAAGCACCATTATTCTATAGTAGTAACTGCTTTAGAAATTATTGTTCCTTTAGTGCTGTTTTGAGACTCCTACTCTGTTCTAAAGTGTCCCACCAAATGTGATGAGTTTTTGAAATTGTGTTAAAAACAAAGAAAGATGGCAATTAATTGCTTCCTGTCTCTTTTAGGCACTCCCCACCCTGACTCTTCATATGACCAAACACTTATATTTTCCTGCTGCTCCCTTGCTAATTCTTAATTTTTAAAAATTTTGCCTTAAAGATGTGGGGTACAATTCAGGGTTAGGTATACAAATGTTCATTATGCATGTATCTTTGTTGATGAGGTGTGCCCATTCCCCACCCCCCGCAGATTCCCGCTACTGTCAATCCCGCCCCCACTCTTAATTTGTTGATTGATGGATGTATTCATCCAATATACATTTTGAATGTATAATATTAATAATAGTATTTGTTGTGTGCATACTCTGCCAAGCCCTTTGAAAGACACTTAAAAGTATATCTTCCTTAATCCTCAAAAGGACATTTACAAATGAGTCTTAATAAGATGTGACATCTTACCCAAAGTCACATAACTTGTAAAGGGCAGAATCCAAACTCAAACTTAAGCCAAAGCACCACGTGATACCACCTTTTAGGTGATCAGATCCTGTGCCAGGTGTTGATGAAAAAAATAAATAAATGAGAGACCTCAGTTTTAAGGAGATCAGTTTAGATCAGGAACTAGCTATGTATATAAAAAATGACAACACAGTGGGATAAGTGTTCATGTAATGTACAGATTGGTAAAGGCATGGAAAACACATAGTGACTAACTGCTTTTATTTCTCTAGAGCTTTCATCCAAATCTTTCCTTCCTTGTTTTTTCTCTTCATCAAAATTTGTCTGTTTTATGTTCTATTAGGTCAGGGTTCTGATTCAGAGGGGAGTAGATAAATAATTGCGTATAAAGTTACAGCGTGTTAGGGTCCCATATCCTAGGTAATTTCCAGCGTGCCTTAAGAGGTGGCATTTCATCTGAAGACTATTTTAAGTCGGCATGTCAGGTACAACCGAAGAGCTGTGAGGTTGATGGTAGGATAGTCTTTGAGCATTCATTACATCAAACCACACAGACTACCCTCTGTGTTTCAACTATACATATGGCGCCTTTATTTATGCATAGAAGGAGCCTTCCTCAACTCCATCCCTCAGCCCCAAGCAAAACTCTCCTATGCCTAATTCTTCACCACCTGAGTTCACCTTCGAAGGAAGAGGGACACAGAGCCTTAATATTTCACAGAAGTGGACAGTTTGCTTTTGGAGACAGATCTGGCAGTATGACCAGGAAATCTTTTGAGAAAAAAAAAAAAGTTCTTGGTATTTCCTGCTTCTTTGCAGATAATGAATTCAGAAAGGGATGACCTCCCCCCACCAAGCTTAAAAAAAATGTTTACCTACCCTTCTGTTTTCCAATCCAAACTGGTATGATAACATTCAGGAGGTCAACATTTGAAAATGGTTTTTGAAAAAGAAAACCACCCACACTCAAAAAACTATTTTCCTTCCTAGTAAATGTAATTTTAAATTTCAAAGGCAGGATTTAGGTCAGTGGTTTGGGTCATTTTTTATTTTACCCAAACTGGGCCACCCTTCCCTTATTGTGCAATCCAGGGGAATCAGAAAGATGTCAGGTAATAAAAATCCAGCAAGGAAAAAAAGTTGGAACACACTCTGCCCAAAGTTGCATGCCCTTAAATTCTGCTGACTTCAGCAGGATTTGTACATTTAGTAGCGAAGGGCGGAATCTGGTCCACTGATTTTATTATCATTGAAGAAGAGGGGATTTTTTTTCTGACTGTAAAATGGAAAAATATAATTTATGATTTAGACTCAGGCTGACAGGCTGAACAAGAGATGGAAACTTACCCGCGTGTGGCTTTAAATACAATGATATACAAGTGAGGGGAGACCAGGAGCACCCACATGTGACCAAGAGGCACTCGGGTCCAAAATGACCTTTCAGCTCTTGAAGCATCCAAGGCTGCATTCTCCGCCAAGATCTGCAAGCGAAGCTTATTATGACATGAGAGCAAGATGAGGTGTGGTGGGCCGACTGGACAAGTGACCTTTCAGTCTGTCAATCTCTGTTATCCTCATAAATCATTTCAATGCAAGGCAGGAGCCAAGAAGACTCCTTTTCACCTCATACACAAAGCGTTGGCTTGCTAGTGCTGACACTTAACCTGGACTCATCACCTTTCATGGATGATGAAAATATGGATGAGGTGTGAAAATAATGTCCCTTTGAATACCCTCTGGCATTTTCCTTCTTTATTATCCCCAACCTGCTCATACTTGAATTTATACCCTTCTCACAGCCTACATTTACTTGGTCTTTTTATTTCACACGAATGTACTATCCCGTACTAAACACTCCAGTGCTGTGGTCCTTTCGCTGACCAATGAGTGCATTTTAGAGCTGACCAAGGTGATTCTAGTCAACTAATCTATGTATTTTTAGTGTTTGTGTTGCTAGGAGCGTATAGACCTCCTTAACAGGCTGAACTTGAATGAATATGTTTCCCTTAATCGTGTCTACTTTTTCTTTATGTAGCTCTTTCTTTTTGGGAGCGCTACATAAAGAAAAAGTAGACACGATTAAGGGAAACATATTCAATAAATATAACCCAGTGCTTGGTATATAGTAGACATTCAATTACAAGTTTTCTAAATAGGCAAATGGCTTCTTATTCATAGAAGATATTATATTTGAATTGAATTTTGAAAAATATATGAAGTTAAATTAGTGTTTGATGGGAGGGAGAAAGAGCAAAGACAGAGATGAAGGAAACTGCAAGGTATGTGTGCAGCATGGACCTAGTGCCTGGAGCTGGGAAGGTAATCAACTAATGCATGTTGAATAAAAATCAGATTTATTTATTTGACGAGTATTTACTGAGTGCCTATTACATTAGTCAAGGTTCTTCAGAAAAAGACAGCAGATAGGATCCTGATATCTTTCTCTTTGATTATGAATCTTTTTGTAAGATGTGTCTATCTCTGTGTGTGTGTGTGTAGTGAGGGTTGGAATATCTGAAGACTCAAGGAAGAGTTGTTGATGCAGCTAGAGTTTGAAGATGTTAAGGCTTTCAACTGATTGAGTGAGACCTACCAGCATTATGGAGGGTCATCTGCTTTAAGTCTATTAATTTAGATGTTTTTCTCATCAAAGAAATACTTCCACAGAAACATCTAGATGGTTATTTGACAAAATAAAAGTTTAGTGGCCTAGCCAAGGTGACATATACAGTTAACCCTCATACCTACTAAGTGGTAGACCCTGTTTTGGCACCAGACTTACATCAGTAAACAAGATAAAGGGACTTCTGTGTGATTATGAAATTTATAACAAATATATAAAACTTACCTTACACTATATGATAAATATTCTGAAAGAAGAGAAGATAAAAATTTTCAGTAATGGTCAGAGAAGTCCTCATTGAGAAGTTTCCATTTGAGTCAAGACCTAAAAGAGACAAAGACTGTGACCATATAAATAGATATTTGAGAGAGGAGTAATCCAGAAGACAAAAAAGTATTAACTGTAAGCAGGAGGGTGCCTGCTGTGTTAAGGATCAGCTTTTGATAAATAAATAGATAAATAAATAAATACAAACATGTAACATAGGTAGAGCTCACTATTGAATTACAGCGAATGGAGAGATTCTTTTCAACAGGAGCCTTTTTGGGATAGACCCTAATGCCTGATACATAGTAGATATACAGTTAATGTTTTCTGAGTAAATTAGATGATGTTGTATTTGGACTGGATTTGGAAGGAGAGGTGGAATTAAACAAGTGAAAACAGGAGAAAGAGAAAGACAAGAGGTAGAAAAGTACACAGTATTTTTGTGTTGTGGACACCAGTTCAGAATTACTGAGCCATGAAGGGTTTGGTGAACTAGAGATGAGGAGTGTCAAGGAAGACAAGGTTTAAAAGGAAGGTGGAGGTTAGACCATGGAAAGCTTAGCATCTAGGTCACAGAGCTTATATATCATTTTATAGCCATTTCTGAACCATCAAATTTTTAAAAGAGGAAAATAGTGAAATCAAGTTGACAATTTAGGAAAGCATTCACCAAAGAAAATTCCTTTATTCTTAGGGTATTGGTGGGTATTATATGAGAAAAAAAAAACTTAATTTTAAATAAATATGGGACATGCTCAGATTTTTTCCCCTGTAGTAATCCAAATAGACTTTAATATGCTAAGCTGCACTATAATGCTCAAAGAGATAGATGGATACTATGTCACCCAAATAATTTTAGCCATAGAAAAAAATTTGATAGTATATCTAAAAGGACTAAGAGTTCATTGCACACAATTTAGTGGAAGCTCTGAATTGGGAAGATAACACTTGTTGAGACAGATGCATTAGTTTCAAGGAGAGAATGAAAGAAGAAAGATTAGAAAGGTGATAGAACAGCTACTGTGGGAGATAAGAAGAGCCTGAACTGGGGCTGTGGCAAGATTGTGGAATAAATTCTTTCGGAAGTGAAATCACATGATTTGATTTATACAGATTAGTCAGTTTTTGGGGGATGCCACTGGGAGGTTATAAGAAGAAAAAAGTAGAAAAGTTTAATGTTTTGGAAAATGGGAACACGATGATATCTTCTGAAATAACAACCCAAGAATAGACTTAAGTTTGAAGGAAAAAAGGGTGAATTTAAAAGACTTATAAGAAACCAATTTATTTAACTTCTAATTATTTGAAGGTTTTCTAGATTTCTTCTAGATTTTCTAGATTTTTTTCTAGATTTTCTTCTTTCTGTTATTGATACTATTTTATTTTATTATGACTGGAAATCAAATTTTGTATGATTTCAATTACTTTAAATTTGGTGTGATTTATTTTAAGGTCTAGGGTACAGTTTATCAAGGTGACTGATCCATGTACTAGGAAATATATATTTTTTTGTTGTTGAGTGGAGGATCCTATAAGTACCTATTTTATCAAGTTAGTTGATAGTGTTGTTCAAGTCTTCTTATCTTTACTGATTTTCTGTTTACCTATTCTATCAACTACTAAAAGAACATGGGAATATTCAATTCAAATTGTGTATTTGCCTTGTTATTTTAGTCCTTTTAGTTTTTTTCTTTCCTTTTTCTTTTCTTTTCTTTCTTTCTTTTTTTTTTTTTTGTATTTTGAGGCTCTGCTGTTGGGTGCGATAACATTTATAGTTGTTATATCATTATGAAATATCCCTATATATGCTTCAATTTTTCTTGTGCTGTAGTATACTTTGTCTGATATTATTTATAGCCACTCCAACTTCTTTTTGATTAGTGTTTATATGGTATATCTTTCTCAACCTTTCATTATTTATTGATATGTGTCTTTCTAGGTAAAATAGAAATTTATAGATAGAATATAATTGAGTCTTTAAAAAAATTCAACTATCTTTACCTTTTAATTGGGGTGTGTAGACCATTTATATTTAATGTAATTACTGACAAGTTTGGATTTAAATATACCATACTTCTAGTTATGTTCCATTGGTTTCATCTATTCTTATCTCCTCCTTTCCTATTTTTCTGCCATGTTTTTATTAAATATTATCTTCACTATGGACTTATCAGTTATACCTCTTTTAACATTTTTAAAGATTTCTCTAGGGTTTAAAATATAAACCCTATAAATATAAACTTTAACTTGAAACTGTCTACACTAAAATGATATTACATTATTTCACATATAGTGTAAGAAACTTTCAAGAATGTACCTCATTTTCTCTCTACCATAATTTGGGATATCATTTTCATACATTTTACCACTACATGTTGTGAATCCTGGAAGACATTATATTTGCTTTAAATAGTTAATTATTTTAAGAGAAATTTTAATACCTAACATCTTTTACAAAATGGTCTTCTTAATTTTTTAGTGTGGGTTCACATTTCTAACTGCTATCAAACTTCATTTGATAGAAAAAATTTTTAAATAACATTTAAAAATTTTAAAAATTAAAAAAATTTTTAAATAAATTGTCTTTTCCCTTCATTATTGAAAGTTATTATTTTCTGAATATAGAATTCTGGGCCAACTTTTAAAAAAATTACTTTTTTTCCTTTTAGTCCTTTAAAGCTATAATTCTAATGCCTCTGGTCTTGCATAATTTCTAGCACAATGTCTGCTGTAATTCTTATCTTTGTATATTTCTTTTGTCTGTGGTGACTTCAAGATTTTCTCTCTTTTTTTGGTTTTCATTAGTTTGATCATGATCTGTCTATGTATGTCTTTTTATATTTATCCTGTGTGGAATTCTCTGAGCTCAATGAATCTAATTATTTGCTGTCATTCATTAATTTTAGAAAATTGTTAGTCATTTGTCTTTAATTTTTTTGATGCTCCATTTTCTCACTCTTTGATTTTAATAGTACTTATGATAGACTATTTTATACTGTCCACCAGCTTTCAAATGCTCTTTTCTTTATCCTCTGTTATTTTTTTGGTCTTTTTGTTGACGTTTTTATGAACATCATCATGTTCTTTTTATATGATGAAGTGGTCTGAATCTGCTTATTTAACTTTTTCCCTGTTTGCATTCCCATATGACAAAGAGTCATAATAAGAAGGAAAACAGCTTGTCACAACTGAAAACTGGGGTGATATATGCCAATGAACCTCAAGGATTTTTTTTTTTTTGGTAAAGGAGAAACTGATGGAGGTAGTGATTATTAGGAGATTTTTAAAGCAGGCTTTTCTTTGTGATGACTTACAGGCTGCTTGGCCTTTTCCTCAGAGTGGTGTGGGCTTAGGAAAGTTGAGCCATTGGTGAATCAGGAGGTATAAGGAGTCGTACACAAATATCAGTCCCAATAAAATCTCTGAGATATATATCTCAAACTACTGCTATGATGTTTATAGCCTGTGCTTGATTGTAGCAGCATACTGAATGAAGTGGGAGCTCATCTGTGGTGGGTACCTTGTAGGGACAGTTTAAAAAAAATGATCACATTCCTAAATCACTTCCGGTTGTCATAACAAACATGGAAAGCAAACATGAGAACACATGAATAAAACTAAACTGTTATAACATCTTCAGCTATATGTGAAAAATTCTGACAAAACTCATGGAAGAATTTAAAAGATTATTATAAATGAAAATATTTTAAAAATGGAGAATAGCTCCTAGCAATTCAACCTATGATTATTGGAAAAACAGTACAGATAATAATAATACTATATAAAGAGAAGAAAATGTTCTTCAGATGAGCATTGAGTCTTCAGCTTGTAAACACCTGTCAAGTCAAACTAAGCAAAGTAAACAAAAAACACAGCCCCTAGACTTAACCTACAATATATTTTAAGATTTAGAAAAAAAGAAGGCCAGTCACAGTTGCTCACACCTGTAATCCCAGCACTTTAGGAGGCTAAGTTGGGATGACTGCCCGAACCTAGCAATTTGAGACCAGCCTAGGCAACATAGCGAGACCAGTCTCTACAAAAAATTAAAAAATTAGTTGGGCATGGCAGCATGCACCTATAGTTCCAGCTACTCAGAAGACTGAGGTAGGAGGATCTCTGGAGCCCAGGAATGTGAGACTGCAGTGAGCCATGATTATGGCACTGCACTCTAGCCGACGCAACAAAGTGAGACCCTGACTAAAAAACAAACAAACAAAAAACAAACAAACAAAAAAACCCCTATAAAATTCAAGCAGAGGAAATGAGTCATTTATTAATTATGTCCCTTTTACTATATTAATGCTATGAGACAATCTTCCAATTTTGAAGGATATAATATGATTTAGAAATTCCATACTCAGTCAACCTATCATTCATCTCCACGGGGGGGGGGGGAGGGGGAATCTCAGAAATGCCAGGATCAAAATGTTTAAAAGGTAAGTGTTTTGTTGTTGTTGTTTTAAATCCCCCCCAAAAGAGATCTAGGCTCTGGAACAGAACTGACAAGAAGATGAATATCTTCCCAATTTGCTTTATTTATCTAGAATTACCTGATGAGAAACCATGCAAACATAATGAGTACTTGCACAAACACAGACAAAACTAAGAATCAAACTCATTTATCAATATAAATGCAAAAAATTCTAACTATAAGCACCAGCCATGCCTGATGGCCCATGCATGCAATCAGCACTTTGGGAGGTTGAGTTGGGAGGATTACTTGAGCCAAGGAGTTCAAGACCAGTCCAGGCAACATAGTGAGAGCTCATCTTTATAGAAAATAAAAAAAAAATTAGCCAGGCGTCATGGCACATGCTTGTATTCCCAGCTACTTGCTAGACTAAAGTGGGAGGACTGCCTGAGCCTAGGTGGAGGCTGCAATGAACTGTGTTCATGTCACTGAAGTCCAGCCTGGGCAATAGAGTGACACCACAACTCAAAAAAAAAAGGAAGAAGAAGAAAGAAAATATATATGAATACATAGAAACTAGAACTAAATTAAAATAATGAATCACTGAACAAATGCTTCTATTTTGGAAATACAAGATTGCTTAACACTATGTAACAGGTTAATATTTAAAACCAGGAAGAAAAAAATATTATTTTCTTAGTCGATGCAAAAATTGTATTTGATAAGGTGTAACATTTCATCTTGATCTTAAAAGTAAATCTTTATAACGTGTGATGTGAGAAAACTTCCTTAACATAGTGAAATTATCAGTCTGAAATAAATGAAAAATGTGACACTTAATGGTGAAGACTAGAATAATGTCATTAAAGTAGAAAATAAAACAATACCATCAGTTAGTGTTATTTAATATTTGCTTTAAAGTTGTAACAAATGCAATAAGATAGAAAAAATCAAAGGTTATAAATATTAGAATAGAGGAGATACAACTATCATCATTTGCAGGTCATAGAGAAAACTAAAGAGAATCAACTTAAAAGCAGTTGGAACTGACAAGAGAATGAAATAACATCACCTGTCAAACTTAAACAAGTATGAACTAGGGAGTTTCCTATAGGCTCATATTTTTAAAATGTGAAAACATAATAGAAAACAATTTCTTTATTAATAATAAAATTTGAAAATAGGAATAAGTTTATCAAAAAATGTATATGATCTACATAAAGAAAATTTATAAACTTTACTAAGGGACCTAACAAAAGACTTGTGAAAAGCAATTCCATTTTTGAAGAAGGATGTAGTTATATGGGGAATTGTTTCCAGTTTTTACTTGAAATTGGTAAGGCCTGGACCTTTATATACAGCATAACATTAAATATTAATTCACTTAAGGAAAAGACTGGAGAAAATCTGACCAAAAGTTAATAGTGGTTATCTCTCTATTATAGAATGCTGGGTAATTTATTATTTGCATATTTTTCTCTCAATGTAAATCAAAAATTCAAAATTCAGAATAAAAAATTATTTTAAAAAATGTAATAATATTCTCAATTGTGTGCCTATGCAAACTTTAGCAGTTAAATTAGTGTTGTCAAGGTGTGGTCATTTTAGTAGATTTCACCTGGAATATTTATTTGATAACTCTGACTCCTGGATCTCATGTCACATCCATTAAATCAGACTATCTTGATAACATCTCGGGGACTTGTATTTTAAACAAACATTCCAGGTGGTTCTTGTGCACACTAAAATTTGAAGATAACTAGGCAAAGGGCTTTGCTAAGCTTGCTTACAAAGAAGGCATTTTGTAGAACAGGGAATGGAAAAAGTTGTTGGACCATTGTGTTTCTTCTCTTATTGGCCAAGGAATAGGTTCAGATTCAAAGCAGGTGAAGTGAGTCAGACAGACACTAAGTCACTTCTCATCATTTTCAGTAGAGCAAAAGTTCCCATGAGGTACTCATGAGCTGGTGGCAAATTCTCATTGTCCTATAAACTCTCACTGTTCTGTAGGAACTTTGTGAGTTTCAATTTGGCAATGAAAGCACTGTCTGTCATGTCCACCACTGTATCGCCAGTACCTAGCACAGTGTTGGGATCATTATAGACTCACAATCAGTATTTGTCTAAGAAAAGAATAAATTATAAATTGATTTGCCAGGTGGGAATGAAACTCCAGTGTCCTAAGGAAATTACCTTGGAGTCAGGCCTGGATCACTTATCTCTCCTCCCACACTGCAGCTCCCTTCCTCATGACCTGATGGTGAACCCACGATTTCAGGGAAATCAGACATTGCTAACCATTAGGAAATTCTGGGGATCTCTTATCTTAGAGAAATATAGGAAATTGTTAAAACTTGAGGTCTGAAGTTCAGCGGTTTTGGTTTCAGTACCTAAGTACCCCTTAGTTTATTTCCTGGAAAACTGATGAATGAACTCTTTATGTCCTACCTAATGGCATACATCATTTTTTATAAAAAGAAGAAAGTACTATTCTTGTGACAGGCACACATGCTAAAAATATCTTTTGTAAAAGTGGAATTATATGCCCTGTGGAGTTGGTTGAGTCTATAAATTGCAAAATATCCTGTATTAGTTTCCTATTGCTGTTGTAATAAATTATCCCAAGTTTAGTGGCTCAAAACAACAAAAACTTATTATCTTACACCTTTGTAGGTTGAAGTCTGGCATAAGTGTCACTGAGCTAAAATCAAGGTGGGACAGGGCTGTATTTCTTTCTGGGGGCTGTAGGGGAAGATTTGTTTCCTTATACAAAATTTTCTAGAGAGCACCTGCATTCCTTAGCTCATGGTCCCTTGCTCCTGTTTAAAAGCCAATAGCATTGCATCCTTCAGATCATTTTTCTGAACTAGCATCTTTCTCTTTGGCTAATTTGAGTTGGTAAAGGTTCTCCTGTTTTAAATACTCATGTGATCAGATTGGGCCCACTTGAAAAATCTCACCATCTAAATGTCCTTAACCCTAATCACATCCACAAAGTAATTTTTGCCACGTGGGGTAACATATTCACAGGTTCCAGGGATGAGATCATGGACATTTTTGAGGAGTCATTATTCTACCTACCACAGTTTCCATAGGACACTTACATTTTAGGAATGTTTTGGGATATGGGTGACTGCAGAAATGCTGCTTTTTCCATAACAGAGTGTCTCTGTCCTGCAACTAAATAAGACAAATGTTCATACTGCAAATGCCAAAGGTTGCAGAGAATTTACTGCTTAGAGAGAAAAAGGGCTGAAGGTTTTATTTATAAACACGATGCTTCATTTGACCTAAAAAAGTTTAACTGAGATTCTTTTCTTACCATGAGGATTCGACAAAGAAATAACTGTTTTAATGTAAACCCGTGTGCTCCTTACTTCAGTTACAAAATCTGCCACTTTGTTCTCTACTAGGATTGTGGCATTTCAGTAGATGTTATTTGGAGTTTATGGACATTTGGACAGCGGGGAATTGAAATCCTGAGATTTGGGTGTTAGACATTATCTCTCATTGGAAATAAATAACTTATGACTACATTTTTTTTTTCAAAGAGGAGGCAAGAAAAGATCTCTGACTGCAACATTGTTGGTATATATTAATGATGATCCTAAGATAAATAAAATACACAGGACTCTGAGCAAGATTGCTGGCATTTAATTAAGACACAGGGAGGGGTTCACTTGGTATATTTACACACTCTGTATGTCAGTTATTTGCAGAAGAACATTAATAATCCGAGGGGAATGTGACCTATATTTGTCTGAGTATGTAAATAATAAGGTCATTTTGCCAAAAGTTAAAACTGTTTATAGCCTGTGGAGAATTTCATAGTAACTATTTTTATCCTGTCATTTCTCTATATCTTATGTAAACATCACTCGAAAAGGATTATCTGCAAGCGGAAATTAGTTAGCATTAAAAATAAGATGTACTCATCAGGCTTTCAACAAGATACCATTTTCCAAACTGACATACTGTCAGAGGCCTTCATGACTGCAAAGATATCCCAATGTGAAAAAGGGGCACATGCCTAAGTGATCCAAATGTCTTTTTTTCTGCACAAATCTCTCTTGACAAGTAAAGTGAATTCATGTGCACGCCAAGGTTGTGTGCGTGCGTGTGTGTGTGTGTGTGTGTGTGTGTGTGTGTGTGGAGTGTCTCTTTCTGCCAATAAACAGCTGATTCACTATAAATCACTGAGAGCATTCTTGTATGTTCCGAATATTTAGGCAGTACAACCAGCTGACGATATGGTTACCTGCTCATGGTACTAGTCAAGAGAGAAGCAGTGAATTAGTGCTGGAAACATAAAAACAAAACAAAACAAAATAGAAGTGGGAGGTTTTCAGATGTTTTGGCTGCCTGTTGAAAACCTATGGTTTTGAGTCTCTCTGTTTCCTTAGTTTGGGGGTGAAAGACCATGCAGTGTAGTGGTCAGCAGAGAGGCCCTAGGTCAAAAAACCTAGTGTTAAATCCTGACTCTGCCACATTCCTGATTTGTGACTTTGGGGAAAGTCACATAAACCTCTAAGGACCTTTGTTTCTTCATCTACAAAATTGGGATAAAAATGCTATTTATTTCGTAGGACTGTCAAGGATTAAATCCTTTGACATATGTAGAGTGCTTAGAATAATACCTGACACAAGCTGAGCACACAATGAGCTACCAAGGAATTATTCTTGTTTGAGATCATTTTGCAGGTGAGACTTTTTATAAAGAGTTGTGAAAATAACTCTTTATAAAACCGAATTATTTCTAGAAATGCTCTTTGGAAAGCTGGGTATTTGTAAGAAGGTATAGGAAATGACTTGAATAGTGAGAAAGTATTCTTACTCTCAGCATACTAATAGCTCCCATTCTTCCAGAAGTTGAGGCCACACCTATATCTTTTCAGTATTTGATTAGTGAACTATAACCATAGGAATATGCCTTTTCCCTGCCTCTTTTGTAATTACACAAGTGATACAGGGTTAGGACTGGGATGAGGAAAGTGAGACACTAGACTCAAGCATCTAAAAAAAAAATCCAAATGAATAATATTTTAGGCCGATTGCAGTGGCTTATGCCTATAATCCCAACACTGAGAGGCCAAAGTGGGAGGATTGCTTGAGGCCAAGGGTTTGAGACCATTCTGAACGATACAGCGAGACTCATCTCTATAAAAAATTAGCCAGGTGTGGTGACACATGCCTGTAGTCCTAGCTACTGGGGAGGCTGAGGCAGGAGGATTACCTGAGCCCAGGAGGTTGAGACTGTGGTGAGCTATGACCACACCACTGCACTCCAATGTGGGCAACAGAGTGAGACCCTGTCTCAAAAAAAAACTTCATATTTTAATGCAATATTTTTAAAAATTGAAATTATTATAAAATTCATGATAAAAAATGTCAAAATTTTAAATAAGGACAAATCAGCATTACTGAGTTTTCCTTTGGTCTGAACTTTCAATATGGCTTGGCATGACACTGAGTGACACTAATAACATCGATATAAAAATTCAAATTATTCAGAAATACGTGACCAATAACGGTTAACATTAATATGACTGTGTTCTAGGCATACTACTAAGTTTTTAAAATACAGTAACTCAATTAATACAAATACCACCATTTAGTCATCATTAAACTGAGATTAAATGACTCATGCCAAGCTAGTGATTGGAGGAGTTGAGAATCAAATGTAGGTAGTCTGATCAAAAACTTATGGTCCCATTCTCTGATCTACCACCAGTGTCCCTCATATGATCCCAAGACTACTCAACCTGATTACTTACAGGAACTTACTAAAGACACAGACTTCTAGGCACAATCCCAGATCTCCTGGATCAGTCGTTCATGCTGAGGCTTGGAAAACCATTTAACAAGCTTCCACTTTTCTTTTTTAAACTTTGGCATTTTTATTCAGACATGTATAAAAGCAAAACAAAAAATTTCAATGACACACAGACATTTCCCCCAGTTCCCCATGCAAGGGGACAGAGGTTGGAAGTGGGGTCTTCTATCCTCTCTGGGAGCTTCTCACTATTGAACGAGATAGCTCCTCAAAGTGTTCTAGGGGACCCGTGTGAATGTGCCCTTGGGTAAGGAGTGGAGATTATCTATAGCGCATGTGGGTTATGGTTTACACAACGATGTCCCGTTATTTTTCCTCCTGACACCACCCCCTCAACACACACCACTTCCTGAGATGATAGGTCTGGGTACAGGAGGAGGATGTGGCTGTTGGGGTTAGACTTGATTCATTGCAAAAGCAAGAAAACAATGCCCCTCACAAGGGCTTATGTCAGTTTTCATTGATACCTTACAGTAAGAGCACATGTGCTAGAATTGGGACGTCTTTGAATCCTGGACCTGCTGCTTAATTTATTTAATCTCTGTAAGACTCAGTTTCCTCCCCACAATCTCCCTAAGCTTCACCACTGTTAAGAGTTTGTTTACCCTCTTAATCTTTATGTCTGTATGGATTGTGTTCTACTTCTATGTCCTAACTTCAAGAGAGTTGGTCTATAAATGTAATGCTTCATGATTATCTTTGCTTTAAGGGAAATCAGTGTTAACAGTGTGCCTTAATGCACTTTTACTTTACAATCGTGTCATTCATGTAGCCTTTCTTGTGGAAGCACTGATTGTTGGTCAATGAAATGTTTCTTTCTTTCTTAATGGTAGTACTATGGCCATTTATGATTAGTATAATTAGTGATACAATTGGATCTAAGTCTATCATTTTTAATTTGTTTTCAGTAGGAAACTGTAAAAAACAATTTATATATTTTCTATCCTGTTTCCTTTTTATCTTTTCTTACTATTTTATGGATTAATTTGATATGTTTTATAATTCCATAGTAGTTCCAATATTCCAATATTGAATTATTAGCTACACTTTTTCCTTTTTTCTTTTTTTTTTTAATGTAGGGTCTCACTTTGTTGCCTAAACTGAAGACAAGTGGTGCAATCATAGTTCACTGTAACCTCAAATTCCTGGGCTCAAGTGATCTTCCCATTTCAGTCTCCTGAGTAGTTAGGACTACAGGTGTATGCCACCATGCCCAATTAGGTTTTTGCAATTTTTGTATAGGCAGGGTCTAAATATGTTACCCAGGCTGGTCTCAAACTCCTGAACTCAAGCAATCTGCTCATGTCAGCCTTCCAAAGTAGTGAGATTACAGGTATGAACCACTATACCTGGCAAGTCAGCTATACTTTTTTTTAAAAAGTGTTGTTCCTAGGGCTTATAATATGCATCATTAACCTATTATAGTTTTCTTCAAATAATATAATACCACTATACCTATAACTAAGATCCTTGCTTTAGAGTACTTTTCTTTTTTTTGAGTCAAGGCTTCACTATGTTGCCTAGGCTGGAGGGCAGTGGCACTAACACATCTCTGCAGCCTTGACCTCCTGGGCTTAGGAGATCCTTCTACCTCACCCTCCCAAGTAGCTAGGACTACACACACAAGCCACCATGCCTGGCTAATTTTTTAAATATTTTGTAGCAATAAGGTTTTTCTACGTTGCCCAGGTTGATCTCAAACTCCTGGGCTCAAGTGATCCTCCCACCTCAGCCTCCCAAAGTGCTGGGATTATAGGCATGAGCCACCATGCCCAGCCTTAGTGTAGGTCTACTTCCATCTTTTCTATTATTGTTGTCATACATTTTACTTCCAAATATGTTACAAAGCTCACACTACATTGTCATTAATTTTATTCTAAACAGCCAATTATCTTTCAAAGAGAAATTTTAGAATTTAAAAAGTGTTTGTTTAGAGTTTTGTTCAGGAAATGGATGCCAGTTCCAATTTCCATGAGGGTATGTCCTTCATTTTCTATGGTTCTTATGGTTTGAGGTTTAACATTTAGGTCTCTGATCCATTTGGAGTTAATTTTTGTGTATGGGGATAGATAGGG
>CAUYQG010057712.1:0-43402 GCA_963574415.1 Tarsius wallacei
CTGTAGTTCCAGCTACTTGGAAGACTGAGGCGGAAGGATCGCTGGAGCCCAGCAGGTCGAGGCTGCGGTGGCCGGGAGCGGCCACTGCACTCCAGTCTGGGCGACAGAGTGAGACTCCAACTCAAAAAAAAAAAAAAAAAAAAAAAGAAAGAACAAGATTGGAAGACTTGCCATTGAGATACAATAATTGCAAAAGTGTGTTTTTGACTTAAGGACAGGCATATAAGTCAATGGAGCAGAATGGAAAGTTAAAAAATGCACCTAACTTATATGGTCAATTAATTTTCTACAAAGCTGCCAAGGTAATTCAATGAGAAAATGACAGTCTTTTCCATAAACGGTGCTAGAGCAACTTGATATAACCCCCCCCACAAACATTCATCGTATACATAATATTTACATCTATATAACCTCAACTCTTATTTCACATCGTATACAAAAATTTGAATATTTGTAGACCTAAATGTAAGAACTAAAGCTGTTAACCTTCTAGAAGAAAGCATGAGAAAATAACTTTGTGACACTGGATTAAGCAATTATTTCTTAAACAGGGAACAAAAAGCACTAATTGCATCGGAAAAAAAGATAAAATGGACTTCATCAAGATGAAAACTTTTGCTTCTCAAATGACAGAGTTGAGAATACAAAAAGGTAGTGCAGATTGGAAGAAGATATTTGTGAAGCATCTGTAGAAGAAAAGACTTTAAGGAGGATGAGAGGGTATCTCATTGTGGCTTTGATTTGCATTTCTCTGATGATTAGTGAAATTGAGCATTTTTTCATATACCTGTTGGTTATTTGTATGTCTTCTTTTGAGAAATGTCTATTCAGATCTTTTGACCATTTCTCAATCAAAAACATTTTTTTTTTTACTATTGAGTTGTTTGAGTTCTTTATATATGCTGGTTATTAATCCCTTGTCAGATAGATACTTTGTGAATATTTTATGATTCTGTAGGTTGTCTCTTCACTTTGTTGATTGTTTTCTTTGCTGTTAAGAAGCTTTTTGGGCCGGGCTCAGTGGTTCAGCCTGTGATCCCAACACTTTGGGAGGCCAAGGCAACTGGATTGCCTGAGCCCGCGGGTTCGAGACCCACACGGGCAACTTGGCGAGACCTCATCTCTACAATAAATCAAAAACTAGCCAGGAGTGGTAGTGCGCGCCTGTAGTTCCGGCTACTTGAAAGGCTGAGGTGGAAGGATCGCCGGAGTTCAGCAGGTGGCCGGGAGTGTGCCATTGCACTCCAGTCTGAGCAACAGAGTGAGACTCCAACTCCAAAAAAAAAAAAAAAAAAAAAGAAGCAGCAGCAGCTTTTTGGCTTAATATAATCCCATTTGTGTATTTTTGCTTTTGTGGACTTGCTCAAAAAAAATCTTTGTCCAGATCAATGTCCTGCAGCATTTCCCTAATGCTTTCGTCTAGTAGTTTCATAGTTTTAGAACTTAAATCTAAGTTTAGTCCATTTTAGTTTGATTTTTGTATATGGTAAGAGCTAGAGGTCTTGTTTCATTTATCTGCTTATGGTTATCCAGTTTTCCTAGCACCATTTATTGAAGAGACTATTCTTTTTCTAGTGTATATTCTTGCCACCTTTTTCAAAAATGAGTTGGCTCTAAATGCATGAATTTATTTCTGGGTTCTCTATTTTGTTCCATTGGTCTATGTGTCCATATGCCAGTACCATGCTGTTTTGGTTACTCTGGCTTTATAGTATATTTTGAAATCGGGTAGCATAAGGCCTTCAGCTTTATTCTTTTTGCTTGGGATTGCTTTGGCTCAGGATCTTTTGTGGTTTCATAGAAATTGCACTGAATATGTAAACTGCTTTGAGTAGTATTGACATTTTAGCAATATTAATTCTTTTGATCCATGAGCATGGAATATCTTTTCATTTTTTAATGTCCTCTTCAATTTCTTTCATCAGTGTTTTGTAATTTTCCATGTACAGCTCTTTCACTTTGTTGGCTAAATTTATTCCTAGGTACTCTATATTTATTTGTAGCTATTGAAAATGGGATTGCTCTCTTGATTTTTTCGCTATTGGCTCATATACATAGTATAGAATTTTGTATGCTGATTTTGTATCCTGTAAATGTACTGAATTCATTTATCACTTCAGTTTTAACAGTTTTTGGTGAAGTCTTTAGGATTTCTTAATATAAGATGATGTCATCTGCAAACAGAGATGATTTGACTTCTTCTTTTCCAATATGGATGCCCTTTATTTCTTTATCTTGTTTAGTTGCTCTGGCTAGGACTTCAGGTATTATGTTGAATAAAAGTGGTGAAAATGGCCATACTTGTTTTGTTCCAGTCCTTAGAGAAAAGGCTTTCAAGTTTTCCCAGTTCAGTATGATGTTACCCATGGGTTTGTTATATATGGCCTTAATTGTTTTGAAGTATGATTCTTCTAAACTGTTTGTTGAGTTTTTATCATAAAGGGATGTCAAATTTTACCCAATGTTTTTCCAGCATCTATTGAAATGGTTATATGGTTTTTCTTCTTGGTTCCATTGATGTGATGTATCACAGTTATTGATTTGTGTGTACTGAATCATTCTTGCATCCCTGGGATGAATTGCAATCGATCATGATGAGTAATATTTTTAATGTATTGTTGAATTCGGTTTGCTAGTATTTTATTATTTTTTGGAGGGTTTTTGCATGTATGTTCATCAGGGATATTAGTCTATAGTTTTTTCTGTTGTTGTTCAGTGTCCTCATCTGGTTTTGGTACAATGGTGATGCTGGCCTCATAGAATGAGTTTCAAGATATTCCCTTCTTTTTAATTTGCTTGAATAGTTTGACCAGAATTGGTATTATTTTTTCTTTAAATGTTTGGAAGAATTCAACAGTGAAGCTTTCAGGTCCTAGGCTTTTGTTTGATAAAAGGCTTTTTAATTACAACTTCGATCTTGTTATTCATTATTGGTTTGTCCAAGTTTTCCATTTCTTCATGATTTGATCTCAGTAGGTTGTATGTCTCCAGGAATCTCCAGGAATCTTCTAAGTTTTCCAACTTGTTGACTTATAGTTGTTTATAATAGTCTCTAGTTATTATTATTTTTGTATTTCTGTGATATCTGTTGTTATAGCTTCTTTTTAATTTATATTTATTTGAGTCTTCTCCCTTTTTTCCAAGCATAGCTAAAAGTTTGTCCATTTTGCTTTTCAAAAAATGAACTTTTCATCTTATCCTTCTTGTTTGTCTCAATTTCATCTCGTCTTGCTCAGATATTTATTATTTCTTTCCATCTACTAATTTTGGATTTGGATTACTCTTGCTTTTCTAGTTCCTTGAGGAGTACCACTAATCAGGCTTTTATTTGGAGTCTTTCTATTTTTCTGGTGCAGGCAGTTACTGTTGTAAACTTCCCTCTTAGTACTGCTCTTGTATCCCATAGATTTTTGTAGGTTGCACTTTCATTTTCATTGATTTCAATAGATTTTGAAACTTCTTTCTTAGTTTCCTCATTGACCCATTGATCGTTCAGGAGCATGTTCCTTGATTTTTATGTGTTGTGTGGTTTCCTCTTATTATTGATTTTTAGTTGTATCACATCATGGTCAGAAAAGACACTTGATAGAAATTCAACATTTGGATTTATTGAGACTTGTTTTGTGGCTAAGATACGGTCTGATATTCTGAAGAAGTACCCACAGGTTGGAAAGATATTCTGAAGAAATACCCACAGATTGGAAAAGGATGACCGAAGGGCACAGCTGGAGATATTCCACAGGGGTTGCTGGGCTCCTGTGCAGAATAATAATGGAAAACTAAAGCCCAGAAAATAAATGCCTTCCTGTCATGATTGCCTTACAGTGTAACCCCAGTGCTCTCCTGACAAAGGATAACATTGTGGCAGCTGGCAAAGGAGAAATGTTTATAGGGTATAGTTTCACTATCACAAAGCAGGGCAAAATTTGGAGCTGAGAGAAAATAAACTGACAATTGTCATATTCTCCTACCTTGTTCTTATTCTTCAATTGTTTATTAGTTATTTTTGGTTCCTTGCATTCTCACATACACAAGTGGAGGAGAGTGGTGGGAAAGTATTGAATTTTAACTTGATTTGGATTTAATCTATGGACTTAAATGGTGGAACTGAGAGCTTTACGTTAAGGATCTTTTAAGTTCACAAGTATGTGTCTCTCTCCATTGACTTAGGTCTTCTTGAAAGTTTTTTGGTAGCACTTTTATACTTTTCTCCATAAAGATATTTACAGCTTTTATTAGGTTGATACTTTAACACTTAAATTTTTAAAGCAAATGGTATTTGTAAATTTTTTATTACTACTATGCAAAAATTCAATTCTTTTGGCACATTGTTTTATAGCCAAACTTACTTCCAAATTCTAGTAATACAAGTTTATCATCTAAAAATAATGACAGATTGAATTCTAATAGTTACATGTTTTCTTTTTCTTGCCTTACTGCACTGTCTAGAAATTTGGTATGTTGAAAAAATATGGTAACTATAGGCAACCTTATCTCATGCCCAACATCAAAAGAAATGCTTTCACTTTAAGCTTATTTTTGGGAGGAGGAATGCAGGAGGCAGATACCCTTTTTCAGTTCAGAAAGGCTTTTTCTAGTTCTACTTTGCTAAAAAGTAAAAAAACATCAGAAATGAATACTGATATTTATTTCTCACAGTTCTGGAGACTGGGAGGTCCAGGATTGAGGTGCAGGTAGATTCTGTATTCGGTGAGCATCTTCCTGGTTTGCAGACAGCCCCTTTCTGTATCCTCACATGGTGAAGAGAGAAAGGGAGGCCGCTGATCTTTCCTCTTCTTATAAGGGCACTAATCCCATCACTTCCATAAGCTCATCTAACTCTGATTGCCTCCCAAAGGCTCCACTTCCAAATATCATCTCACTGGGGATTAGAGCTTCAACATATTAATTGGGTGTGGGGGGGCAGGGAAAGGACAGATATTCAGTTCATGCAGATGTTGAATGTTATCAGATTATCCAGCTTTATCTATGAAGATAATCTATGTTTTTTCTCCTTTCAGCTTTTAGTGTGAATTACATGGGTTGGTTTTCTAACATTAAGCCAAGCTTGCATTCCTGGAATGAATCTCATTTTGTTACCCTACATTATGCTTTATATATATTGATACACCCAAATGGCTCATATTTTGTCAATTTTATGCTCATGAGTGAGATTTGCCTATAATTTTTCTTTTTCAAATTGTTCTTGTTGGTTTGCTAGCTTCATAAAGTAAGTGGGGGAGTATATTTAGAAACAAACTTTAGGCACCTTCTCAGATTCCCTTGACTGCCTTTTTTCCTCTTTTTGTTGAAACTCCACACGTGCCAGGATTCTCCTCCACTTTTGAACTTTAATAAAACACCACATCACAGGACATAAATCTGAATTCCTGAACAGCTACTAAGGGGTGGATTGTGCAACACAGAGAAACTGGCAACAATATCCTTGTTGGGTGAGTATGAGAAATGGGAAGTGGGAGTGTGCCTGGCAGGTAAATTATCACCATTTCTCTTTCCCATTGGCTACCCTGAGATGTTGTTCCTTCTCGCAACCTTTCCAGAAAAGTTCACATGCCGAGTAATCTTGTGAGGGGTAGTCAATACAGTAATGCATCACATCACATTTTATTGAATTTCCCTTGCTTTGCTTCCATTTTTCTCTTATTAATACCGCCTTAAACTTGCATCTTCCAAATAATGTTTTGTGATTTTTTTTCTTCTTTTGTAGAGAGAGGTTCTTGCTATGCTGCCCAGGCTGGTCGCGAACTCCTGTCCTCAAGTGATCCTCCGGCCTTCCAAAGTGCTGGGATTACAAGCATGAGCCACCACGTCTGCCCCAGATAAGGTATTGGCATTTTGATCCTCCTTTGCTCTACCCATTGAAATATTTTATGTAAGACTGAAGGATTTTGTTCCTTTAAAGTTTGATAGACATTGTAAGCCGTCATGGCCTGGGTTTTTCCGTATGGAAATATTTGTTATTACTCTTTTATATTATTTAATGATTTTAAGACTATCTAGTTTTTCTTATGTCTTCATGAGACAACTTTCGTAAGTTATAATTTCTAACAAGTCATTCTTTTACCTATTCTTACAAATGTATTGGCAAAAAGTTTGAAATAATATTTTATTAATATCTATAAGATCTGTAGTGATATTCCTATTTCCACTCCCATTCTTGTTTGTTTTTGCCTCTTTTTATCATCTTTTGGTCTTGCCAGAGTTTTATAGATTACATTTGTACTTTTGAATAACCAGCTTTTGACTTTGTTGATTTCTATTGTGTTCAGCTCTACTTCCTTAGTTTGCTCTTATCTTTATGAATTCCTTCCTTCTGTTTTTGTGTGTGCTTATTTTGTTAACTTTAAATATTGAATACCTTGCTCCTTTTACATCTTCTTCTAGTATGCATGCTTCTAAGCATGTACACCGTCTAAATACTGCGTTAGTTGTGTCCAACAGGTAGAATTTCCTTAATGTACAGTTTTAAACATTTCTGAATTTCCATGACTTCTTCTCATGAGTTAATTCAAAATGTGTTTATTAATTTTTAAATATGTGGAGCTTTTCTAAAGGTCCTTTTTATACTGATTTCTATTTTAGCATTGTGGCAAAAGAATATTGTATTGGAGCAATCCTTTGAAATATTTGCAAGTATGTGATTTTCATAGTGTTCCATATGTGACTGAAAAAGTGTTACCTTGACAGTTTTGAGATACGGTGTACACATAGCACATACAAATATGTATATGTATATTCAGTGCTTCAAAATTTCTACATGTCTCCTGGTATTTATCTGTTTGCTTCACTAATTACGGAGAGAAATGTATGGTTTTAAATTTTTGTATTCGATTTTGTTATTCTCTCACTTCTGTCTCCTATCCTTTAGGGCAATTTTATTAAGAACATACCAATTTACAATTATTTCACCTTTTAATCATATAAAGTGACATCTTTATCTCTATCAGTGTTCCCAAATAAATTTTGCACTTGAGTTCTTTTTCAGGGCCTGCTTCTGGGGTGGAGGAAACCTAAATTAAGACAGTTTGCTTCCTGGTATGTTGTAGCACCATAATCACTGAGACTCCCACCTGTGGTAAATTGGTATTGGGTCCCTGAGGAAGGGAATACACACCTTTGCAATCAGTGCAAGGATGGAAGAAAATATCAGGCTCAACTCAGGGCACGGTGTAAGAAAACTTCCCAGCAGCAATTAAAGTGACCCACAGCTCTTGCTACTGGAAGACAGAATTGCTGAAAATCAACCCAGGAATTACAAGTAAAACTGAATCGACAATCTTCAGAGATCTCCTATGTTCACTGATAGGTAAGGAACAGAATCATTAAACATGTGGTGGGAACATCTGTGTGGAAATGCTGAGAACTCTGAACCTCAGATTCCTCTGAACCCTCTGGGCTATGGTCCACTCCCTCTTGCCAGAGTTGATGGTAGGGCATATTTCTTTGGATTTGTTTTCCCTTGTGTGAATGATGATAGGGTTCTGGAACACTGGAGGCCAGGTGGCGGTACCTAGCTGTGCGAGGCAAAGTCATAACGACCACAGCAAGCAGGAGGGAATGGCAACCAAGGGAGCAGCCCCATGGGATCTGTGGAGATGGCTAAGTAGACCAGTGCAAGATAGGATCAAGATAGATGGGCAGTCATCAGAGGTGTTGCTTGGCTGCTTTAAGAAATATCAAGATTGGGTGAGCAGATGTCAGCTGCCTCTCCTGCCCCAAGTCACCATTCCTCACACCCTTTCCAGACTCAATACTGTTCTCAGACAACTGACCAAAGTTGGGGCACTGGAGGAAGAATGCTATGATGCCATGAGGGCATCAAGGCAACATATAGCCATTAGCCGGAGTATCCATACACTGAGGAAAGGAAATCATGAATATTATTTTAGGATTATTGGATATAGAACCTTGCTTTTTGGCTTGAGATGGACGTTAGAAAGTTGTTCTATTTTGGACCAGACAGTAATTATTTCACATTTTGTGGGCTATAGAATCTTCTTACAACAAATAAACTTTGCCACTGTTGCCACAGGCAACAAGTAAACATGTGGTAGTGACTGTGTTCCAATGAAACTTTGTTTTTAAAAATGGGCAGTGGGCAAGATCTGGCCCATGGGCCATAGTTTTCTGAGCTCTGGCCTTGAACCTGATCAATTTCCATAAAAGTTCCATGTGTACTTGAAAATCATGTATAGTCTCCAATTGCTGGGTTCATTGCTTTGCATTCTGTAAATTAGAACAGACATTAAATTAAGCTGTCCAAATACTCTGTATCATTTTTTGGTCAGCTTTATCTCTAAATAACTGAATGAGTTTAGTTATTTGAAAACCTCCTTCTATGGTCATTGGTCAAATATTACTTTCTATAATTTGAAGCTACATTATTAGGCGCATACAGGTTTTGCATCTTATATCCTTCCTGGTTAACTGAAATTTGCTATAATAAACTTTAACTTCATTGACTCTAGTAGTCATTTTTGCCTTGAGCTATACTCTTTGAGATTAACATAGCTGCATCAGTTTTATTTTGGTCAATGTTTTGATGGTATACATTTTTCATTCTTTATTTTCAATCTTTCAATGCCTTCATGTTTTGGTTGGTTCCATACCAACAGCACAGATCACAGATTGTAAATCTGAGCTTCTTGGGAACCAAGACAAATGGGAGAATATTTACTGAGAGATGCAGTCAGGTCATCAGCAGTCTATTTCTTAGTTGTGATGACCTAGATAAATGTGACATATGGGGCACCAAACAGAACAAAAGGGGCTTTGAAGGCAGTTTTACCAACTCTAAGGCTTCAGAGGCTTACACAACACTGTATTTTTATTGGAATTATATCAGTTGCTCACACTGATTACTCAACAGCAACAATTGCTAATTTGGCTTTCAACAAGAAGTAGCTATTCTTATTAGTACCCTGAAGCAATAAGGCAGGAACCAAAGACGAGGGGTTCCCAGCCAAGTTACTTGTCCCCGATATTACAAAATGCCATTATTTACCCTCCCCTTTGCTCTTTTAGTCCCTTGACTCAGTGATGTCAGTTTACCTAGTGTAAACTTTGCCAAACTCAAGGTGGCGGGAGCACAAGACACTCACAAAGGAAGTTTTTGGTGTATTAAAGTGCCTTGTTTTAGAGGAGGCAGAAAAACACCATAAGTGGCAGAACCAGAACTGCAAGACAGGAGGCATTTACACCTCTAAATTCTTCCCACTTACTAGTTTTTCTGATCATAACAAGGACCTATACTTTTTGGGGCCTCGATTTCCTTATTGGAAAATGGGAAATGATTCCTTTTTCCAGAGCATGTGGGCTAAAGGAAACAGTGAAGGTGCCCAGCGTATGACAGAACATCAATAAACTCCTCTGTCATTCTCTTCCTGCTGCTCTGAGCAACCCTAGGGACAATGGCAGGCCTTTCAAGTGGCTTCCTGAAAGTGGCCTCTTTTCAAAGGATCAGGTAGGTTAGGTCTTTGTCCATGCTCCCCTCCAGTGCTTCTGGGGATTCCAGGCAGGCTTTGCCTCAGATTTCAAAGAAATGAGAAGCAAGACCCTCTGAGGTCTAGTTCACAAACGGAAGGATCCCTTGCTATATTAGGTCTCATTGTCTTAAGTCCAAGTTCATCATTATTTGAGAAATTTCTTTCCCCCAAGCCAGATTTTTCTTCTGCTTTAAGGTGCTTCCACAGTGCAGAGAGGCAAGATGCAGGGGCCAAGAGCCCAGGCTGAAGTGTCAGGGTGACCTTGTTTAATGCTCCACCATTTAAGTCGTGCTTTGGATAAACTATACTTTCAGCTTGGGGGCATGACGTCACTGGGACTACAGCAAGAATTAAAAGACACAATGGACACAGACATGGTACCAGCACACATGGCATCATGCCCAGCATACAGCACACCTTTAGTGAATCTAAGGCTCTGCTGTGCATGTGTGTTGCACATACCTGAATCATGAGCCCTATGGCGATGCTCAGGAGAGGGGTCAGGGTTATACCCAACGTGCAATCCAGCTATTGAGAACGTAAGCACCACGCAGGCAAGAACTGTGCTGTATTTATCTCTGTAACTACATCTCTGCTGTACCCCCGGTTTCTGGCATGCGTCCAGCAAGTTGCGTTAACAACAGCAAATGCTCAAAGACGGGGCTGGTGTGCTGAGGTCGTGCTGTGGAACCATGGAATGTAGACCTTGGCTTCTCAGGGTAAGTCTGGGATCCACAGACAAGATATTCTGCAAAATTTATGTCAGTTTCAATGAAGCAAAATTTATGTCAGTCAAGAGGGACAGACAGGCAGGTAGACTGACTGGCCTGTGGGTGTTTTTAAGAAACTGTTAGATATAACACATCACATTCCAATTATCGAGCTTGGTGACACCTTCAAAAGGATCAGGGCTTCTGCCTCCTTTCCTCTGTCCTTCATATCATTACCCACAACACACACAACGCATTTCATTCTCAACATAGACTTTAGCAGATAAAAAAGGTGACCCACACTTTCATTTTCTTTATTTTTCATTGATACCGTATGAATACAAAGTTTCTAGAAAGCTACAAAATGTCTACCACTTTATCAAGAAGGCATCAAAATGTGTCACTTTGCAAAGACATGAAAACACCTGCAGGAACTGACACAAAAATAGCATTTTTAGAGTGATGAAATAATTGCACTTAACTGTCATGGATATTAAAGTTATCACACATATGTACCGCGAAAGCTAGAATACATTTTTTTTTTACAAAGCACTTTATAAAAAAATTCTCTGCACACAAACCCTATAATTTTCATATAACTATCATACTAAAGATAAATTCACTTTAAAGCCAACACTTAGAACATTTTTAAACAAAAAGGTACCAGTACCTAAACACAGACGTTAACAAATACAAGAATACTGTACTGCCAAGAGGGTTAATCAAACGCCTTTGGAAGGTTTCTGCAAATAGGTTAAGAAAACATGTGTGAGAATTTGCCCGCTCCCACCCCCATCTCTCCAATCTACTCAAGAGGAACCCAGTTACCCAAAGGCAGGTTCCACAGCCCACGCCCAGTAGCAGTACAAGATCAAAGGAACCACTGACCGGATGAAACGCTTACGTCACAAGCCCGTTTTATACACGTGACACGAAGACACAGACTGTGAGAATCACATTAAGTCATTTAGAATGTGAACAAACACACGTGGCAAAAAACCAATTTACATAAAATTTAAGCATATTATTAAAGAATTAAAGGCTATTCAGGTTTCTTTTTTAAATGTTACAAAATGGTTTTTTTTTGTCATTTTTCAGGCACATACTGTTTTCGTTTTTACTTTTTTTTTTCCCCTTGTCTGCAGTAATGAGCCTATTGAAAAAGGCCTACAGAAGTAAATCTTTCAAGGAGGTAACAGGGAGATGTATTTTTTTTAAGAAGTGCAGTTTAATATCTAATTTATACAGTGAAACTAATCACAGAGAATGACTAATGGAAAAAATGGGGGAAAAATCAGAGACTGGTTTCGGTTTCCAATTGATTTACACCTAGATTCTGTCAGCTTCTCTTAGAAAAAGAGGATGTGGAAGGCAGACAAAAGAGTCAACCTGAGAGAGGTGGAATCTCATGGAATCTGACCCCAACGAATGATGAAAGAGGGAACATAAATGTCGTCTCAGATACAAAAACACTGCGATGTGGCACGTGAGTGACTCAATGCAAATTCAGAGTAAAACAAGTTACAGCTTAGGAAGTAGGACAATAAATACAAATATTTCACCTTATTTAATGGTGCATGACTTCAGTGAAACTACCCTTTGCAATGCAATTCATTTGAAACACAAACCTTCATTCTTAAGGATATAAGCGACAAGTTCATGAAAGAAAACTATTGTCAAACAAAGCACAGTCACAGTTGAAAAGAGAAGCAAGCAAACAAGCATTTGACTAATTTCTTCCAAGTTGTGGTACAGCACTGGCAGGGAGGAGTGGAGAATTCAAGCAGCTAACTAGAATTTGGACTGAGTCAATTTCCTTTCCAGCTGATAGTTTGCTTTTGTTTGCAGAAATTTTTACACATACTCACAACTTGGAGTGGATAGGAACCACTCCTGAAATTTCAGAGCCCAGAGAGGATAATCTTAAAGACACCAGCTAGAGACAGACAGAACAAACGTATTAAGAGTTTGGAGGCTAATTTTCAAAGATGTCTGATACTATTTTTAAGTCTATATTAGCAAAGAAAAATCTTTTTTTCCTGGCTTCTTTTTGGCTGGTGTTTTGTCTTGTCCTTTTCACTCCTCTTCCTTACCTCTATCAGTTTTCCCAATTTATACAAGGTTCAGATTAAAGCCAACACGGACTTTAAAGAGCTGCCCCTTCAAGGGCTGGAACATTCTTGGAAAATGCCAAATTGTGAATGGTGCTCTTTGGAAGTTTCTCATAGCACATTTGTACACTCAGAGTCAACATGTTTGCCCTAAGAAGAACACTTCAATTGGAATGACCCTAACTCATTTTTGTTCTGCACTGTCATCTCAGGTTGAAGCTTCCAACTTTCAGAATGGTATCATCGCGTAAACCAGATAAGTGCGCACTGTCATTCGAATGGAGAAGAAAGTCTCCACAGAGACTGAACACGAACACAAGGAAAAGGAGAAAGCTGTAACATCCGTCCACCAGCCGAGATTCTGTCGTTTGTGCGGAAGTCCCCTCACGTGGATGCAGGGCTGGGTGACGAGGTGACACGACACGCTGGGGCATCAGCACACACAAACACAACAGTTTCTGGGGTCCCTCTGCTGCAGTGTGCTAAGGATGAGTGGTGGTGGGGGACCCCACTGGCAGCCAGACTAGCAGCAGGCGGGGACCGCGTCGTGCTCTTGTGAACAGAGGCCTGTGGTTGGTTACTCATTCCGGTAAACCAAAGGCATTACGGTGATCTCAAAATATTTTTGGTCTCTCTACAGATTATCGTTATTATGGCAGCACTTTTCTAAGCTGGAATCTCAAACCAAAGGCACTTTCATGCTTGAGTGCAGAGGATTCACAAATAGCTATGTATTTGGTCATGAATTTAAAAGGCAACATTAAAAGTATAATTTGCTTTTCATAGTAAACTACAAAGTTGCGACCTTTTGTTTTGGTATAGACATTTTGAGAGTGTGGTCAAAAAACAGACTTGTGTCCAGTCTCAGATTTTAGACCAAGTCGTCAGTTTCCTATAGAATTGGAGAAAAATGGGCTTACAAAACAAAAATAAACCCAATTTTTGCTTGTTCTGTTTCGAATATTGGGCCAATTAGTACAGGAACATCAGGAACTGGTGTAAGAAAAGGCTGGCGGCACGACTAAGGTATTACTAAGGCACTGCTTACTGGAACGCTTTGGCAGCTCTGAATTGAAAACTTCCTACAAAAAGTAATAGTAGTAAGAGAAATGCTTCCAGCTTACAAAAGGGCTCACGGTTCTGAGGCAGCCTTCTGCACTGCACACCCTACATGCAACATCTCGAAGATTTAAGGCTTTTCAGAAATGCCACGTGCAGGGTTTTGCCACAGAAACATCGACATAAAGAAATAAGCAATGCGGACATATCCTCTTAATGTCACAGGTGTGAACACCGACACAGAGTTAGTTCTACCCTTTGTAAGTTCAGGTATAGTGTACCAGAGCATATACAAAATTATACAAATTAATATGTACCTGGTTTGTAAAATTGACTGTCATCTCATATGTTTTAAATCATTTACAGTTGTGCAAAAACAACTGCTAAAGCCACCACAGTACAGAAACCTAAAGAAGACTTGGGCTTAAAAGTCACCCGGGACTTTTAACACCAAGCGCATGGAATGGGGGCTGTTTTTTTGGCTGGTCTGAGTGCAGGACTTCGCTGCTGGGACGCTTAGCAAATAGAAATTTGACAGAGCCTGTGGCAGGTGAAGTGTCCTCAGAGTAAGTAAAAAGGCGCATCAGCTTTCCTGCCTGCGTGTGGATGGATGCATGCCTCAGCTAGCTTCGGTCACACAGGCCACTCCAGTGCGGGAAGCAGCACCCGGTGAGGCTGTGCTTTAGTACAAGGGATCCTCAATCTCCGCTCTTTTCCGAACCGACCTGTGCACATGTTCTCAGGGATCATGGAAGCTTAGAGCACCGAAGAAGAACAGCCTCTACCAGGAGAGGCTGCAGATTCAAGTGGCAGGGACCCTAGAAAAGTCTCACCCTTTTTCTGCCCCCAACTGGCGGGGTCACCTTACCTCTGGGCCTCAACGTTCTCATCTACAAAATGAAGGCGGGTAGACTGCTCCCTTTGAGCTCAAGAGAGAAAAGTTCTGTAAGTCCTTTTCTGGAATGGATCCCCACCCCCCCTTCCCTAGAGATGAAATGTGGCAGAGGTTTCAAAGCTTCCTACAAACAGCAGTGACTGTAAGGGAGAATGCAGAAGCAGCCCAGAGGAAATATGTTGAAGTGATGTAAGGTTTGATTGTGAGACCCAGGAGGTGATGAGAAACAATGAAGATTGCTGGGATTTTTTTTTCAACCCCAGTCAAATAAGGGATGAAGATCCATCTGAAATGCTCTCTAACTAGGTATGAGTTGATTACAGGGATGATGGTGACCATCTGTTCCTAACTTCCCCAAGGATGAGCAAGAGGATACTTATAGCAAGAGAAGATTACTGTGAAACACAAGTTTCAAGACAGGAAGCAACGCGGACAAGGTGTCACTTGATGAATAGTCCTACCTGCTTTTTGGTAACCTGAAATGAGGCTCCCAGGAGATAAGTCTTCACAGGGTGAGATGGAAGGGAAAAGAATTTCAAATGTGGTAACTGTAAGATCTAGGGCAGTGCTTCTCACCCAGGGTGATTTTGTACCCCATGGGATGTTTGGCAAAGTCTGGAGACACTTTGGGTTATGAAAATTGGGAGAAGGGGTGCTACTGGTACTACCAGGTAGAGCCTGGGATACTAGTAATCCTCCTCCAGTCCACAGGACAGCTCCACACAACAAAGAATCATCTGATCCAAATGTGAATAGCATTGAGGTTGAGAAACCCTGGTCTTGGGTAGCTTGGACGTTCTGGGATTCCAGGACATGTTCTGAAGAAGTCCTGGTCTTATTTTTCACCTCTCACTATGATGGAAATGAATGCCAACAGACGAGAGCCCAGTTCTCAGCTCCTCCATATTCAGGCAGTGAAAAACCAGCCTCCAAACTCTGCAGTGAAGGCCCAAGATGGCCCTGAAACAAGGCTGGCACTGGAAGGTCATCAGGAGATAGAGTGCTTGGAAGATAGAACACGGAGCTTAGGAAAGGCTTCTCCATGGTTTAAGCTTTTGAGACAAAGGCAGGAGACTGCCAGATAGAATGAAGGACCAAAGAGAGACAGGGATTAGATGACCCAATGGACATAGCATCTAATTCCACCCAAGGATCTAATTTGGGAGAGACAAAGGGAAGGTCACAGGGTAACTGGACCAGTGGTTAAGACCAGGAATGTATCTGTCCTGGAGAAAATTCAACATGAGAAGTAAACATCTAAAATTTTAGAAATGTTTCAAGGGCCATGTAAACCGTCAAAACTCAGCTCCAAAAGCAATCAGAGGAAGAAGATGTGGGTGATGGAGCATCAGAGGGCCCAGCTGACCCTGTGAGGTGAGCAGACCAGGCTGTGTCCTCCTCTGTGGTCAACAGAATTGTCCCCTCACTCATCTTCTGTTCTAGTCTTTTTGTGCTTTGGAAAGTACAATCTCAAGAGCCCTCCTGGCAGCACCAAAGAGCCCCATTCCTGGGTGGGAATATGAACCAGATCTCTCTCCCCCTTAAGCTGTGGGATGGCCTGGCTTTTACTCATTGATACCTAGTCATACATTCCTGGTCCTGAAAGAGAATGGGGGTTCCATTGACCAAAGATGCAGAAAACAGGAGCACAAAAAAAATCCCAAAGAGGGGTGTCCAACAGAAGTCACTGTAAATGTAATGACCATGGAGGAAGCTGAAGAGCAGAAGGAGGGGTGGACAGCTGGGCTGATCCTTCACAAGCCAGCCTGAAACCAGGGAACCAATGGCAATCTACAGATGGAAGGCAGAGTAGCACCGCCCTACTGGTTTGCTGTATGGAATGAGCATTCCAAGTGAGGAAAGTTTTGCACTTTCTCCTCTGATCATCGCAGTGACCAGGGATGCATTCGGGGTCAGGCTTAGTCCAGTGTTTTTGTTTGCCACAAGCCAGCCACACCCTCATGCTCATGAGCACAAGGTACTGCCTAATTGACAAGCAGGGTCAAAGCAGATGGCGAGACAGCGAAGGGGGTGTGTAAGTTACTGGGATGTGGTAGAACTACATTTTATTTTCTAACTTGGTGAAGAAACGTTGACATGCTTTAGAAGTTACAAAACTTACTTCATGTTCTACCATATTCATATATTCCTACCACGTATAGAAAATGTCATTCCTCTGGGAAGTTGGAGGGGTACCCCGTTCCTTCCCTCCAATGAAACACTTATGGAAAGAACCCAAGACATGTGGCCACAACAGACCAACTCTTCCTGGGCAATGCTTTGGAATATTTGGACAGGAAAGCAGACTCTCTCCTGGAAAGAGAATCTTCCAAATGAGCCTACTTGAGAAGGTCAGAGATAGAGAGCTGGGCCTCTTTAACCTAAGTCAGACAAGTACTGTGCTACTGAGAGATGTTAAGGAAACGGCTGCCCTTAGAGAGGATATATCTAAGCTTAGCGACACAGATTGAGATATACACACATATCAGCACCTAGCACACGGAGTGACATGAAATGAGTGTTCAGTTAATGTGTTGAATAACTCTATGTGTATACACATATACACATAGTTATAGCATGTCAATAGGCATATTGGGTCACCAGAAATAAAGAGTTTACCCACAGGCTGGTGAGGACACTTGCTATTTTCTGGGGAGCAGAGATGCTAAAACTGATGAACCTTTTACTTGTCCGGTTGGTGAAATTTTCCCCAGCCACAGAATGCTCCATACTTTGCAACTCACAGTGCAGTATTCATGCCAATTTAAAAATTTTGCTATTAAATTTCAGTGGTTCAAACATTTACTCATTTTAGTAAAAAATTTGGTTGTCCATATAAAATATAACTGCACACACAAGACTATAAACATTGTAAGTTTAGATTTTTTTCAGTATTTATCTACTTATTGCAAAAGAGCCATCTTTTCTTTTTCATTAAATAATCAATCATCACATTAGTACAATACAATTTTATATTTTTAAATATACTATATATGTTAAGGGTAAGGATGAAGTTTTTCTTCCTTTGTAATACCTGTTCAAGAGTTTACTGGATTAGGAGATTAGTTTTAACCTTGAGGAAAAAAGTACAAATTTGTCTCATTAGGAGATTTCTACCAAGCATTTCTTAAGGCTATAGTTTTACATTTGGTTTCAAAAAGAAAGAAAGGTTTCATTTAAAAAATAATTTAGTGAATTACATTCTTTCATAACTTCCACCCTAATTAGTTACAAAGATAAGTCTAAAGATTCTTAGTTTTGTGTACTAATTTACATTTATATTTAAAGATTAATTTTACTTGTATCTTAAAACAAGAATTTTATGTTGGAAAAAAGAGAACTAAATACATTTGTATAAAGGCTGTAAATGTCCCATGGCAAATGCTCTGTCTCAGTATTTTCTAACACAATTAGAAACAGGGCTCTACAGAGAGAGACTTGGGTTGTTAAGGTTCACCTTTCCCGAGGAATTGTGGGCTGCAGATCTGAAGAACACACAGAAACAACTCGATTTCTCTTTTGACAACTGTACCAGAACTTCACAGCTACAATGATCGTATGAACACATGAAAAAATGACTTCACTCAAACAGGATTTAGAAAAGTCGGGGTGACCTCGGGGCCAGGGCACCACCCTGTGTGGTGAGGTTTACAGTCAGTTGCTCGATAATGGAGAGAGAGTGTGTGTGTGCACATATGTGTGTGTGTATATACAGATATCTATATATATAAATAACCATGTTCAGTCTTTCACAAGCCTGTAAATATGATGCTGTGCTCCGTGTTCACTATTTGAAACTTCAAATACACAGGCCATGCAGAGGAGAGTTTCTTGTGTATCCCTGTTTGTTACCACCTGTTAAAATAAAAAAAGGTACACATATGTAACAGCACGTGGATGAATACATGTTCCGTCTATGCATGGTGACTGATTTAATTGGAGAAGAAGGGCCTTAAGTCCAACAGAGGCCTGTTCAGCCTCACTCTGTACCCTCTATCACAAATGTAGAACACTGCGGGTCTGACTTGAATCCCATCTAAGCTTGGCTACCATACGTAAGAAGTATCTTACAGGCAGGCTCTTGCCCATAAGCTGAGCCTACAAAGAGACCTCAAAAGTCATGTCATTTGTGATGTTGGGTTTGTGGGGGCTGACTTCTTTACAACAAAGAAAATTTTCTATAATGTGGCCTCACAGAATGGTCATTGATATGCCTCCCATTTTATTTTTTAAATTTAATTGACAAATAATAATTGCATATATTTATGGAGTACAATGTGACATTATGATACATGTCTATACTGTGGGATGATTAAATCAGGCTAGTCAACATAACCTCACCTCACATACTTATTTCTTTGTGACAAGAGTATATCAAATCTACTCTTTTCCTGCACCCAGTCTTAATCTTTCACGAAATTTCATTTCACAGCAGCCAATGACAGACATAACCTCTGTAAGCACCTTACTCAGCAGCCTATGAGCCAGCAGAGACTGGACCCAGCAAGATTTCTGCCAGCTAAAGGAACAGAAGGACTGACAAAGTCCTGTCAAATGACAATGCTTTTCACTGATGCAGGCTTCGCCTTGCAACACGTATCCTGAAATACTCATCTTTCTCCCCTCTTGGGTTCCCTTTCTCCTTCTTCCTCATGCCCATGGTCTCTCGCTTTCTCAGCAAAAATCACTGCAGCTGCCTCCCTATCAGACCCTGCCTCCTTCCTCTCCTCACTCTGGTCTCAATTCCTCATGCCTGTCTCAGAAGAAACTTTCTAAAAGCAAATTAGATCAAAAAGCAAATCAGATCAAAATCAAACTACTCAAAACGCTTCCGTGACTCAGTTACTTTTGTGTTTGGTTGGACCCGAGGAGTGTTTGAAAACATTTTACATTTGAGTGCCTCAGCCAGCTCGTCTTAGGTCAAATTTCCCCTTATCTCAGGCTGATTCACCCTTTAGTTTCTCTTGCCCTTGAGGCATCCAAGTTCACCATGCCTTTCAAACAATAAAGACTTGCAGTACTTCTGACTTTTCCCATGCAGGACAGTCTACAAACAAATATAGACATGTAAGACTATATTAAATGTCCATCTCATCCAAAGTAATCTAAGTTTCTGAAGAGCAGGGACCATGTTCCCCAGCAACCAGCCTAGCGGGCATGGCACACAATAGTCGTTTAATAAATATTGGCTGAATGAATAAAAAGCCACATGATATAGCCAACACATAATGTATCAGACATTTCACAGTGATTGTCTCATAGAATGCAATGGCTCTCTGAGAGGATGTCCGCTCCCTGCCAGCACTGCAAACCTTGGTCTGCTCCACTTTGTCTAAAAGGCCATTAGGTGGCATGTGCCTGTAGCTCTAGCTACTTGGAAGGCTGAGGCGGAAGGATCACCTGAGCCCAGCAGGTTGAGGCTGCGGTGGCCATGAGTGTGCCACTGCACTCCAGACTGGGTGACAGTGAGACTACAACTCAAAAATAAAATAGAATAAAATAAAAAAAGGCCATTAGGGAAAAGGATACCAATGAATAGTTACTAAAGAACATGTGTTCCAAACTTTTCCCTCAGGTTGCTGGCTTCTAAAATTCATTCATTCATTCATTCTTATTTTTGTAAAGATGAGGTCTAACTGTGCTTCCCAGGCTGGTCTCAAATTCTTGAGTTCAAGTGATCTACCTGGCCTCCCAAAGTGTTGGGATTATAGGTGTGAGCCACGGCACCCGGCTGGTTTCTAAATTTTAGAGGGACAAGGGCACATTTGAGAATGCACTGAGATTCTTCCCCTGGAAGAAATGAAAACTACATGCAAAATTATCTGTTTGCCAGTTGTGTGCCAAGCGTGTGTCTGAGAATGAGGAGACTCCTTGCAATTCATCTGCTGATGCCCTATAGCAGTGGGTCCCAACCTGACTCTCTGCTGAACTGCCTAAAGAAATTTAAAAATAAGGAAAAATCCTGGTGCTGGACCCCATGCCCAGGGGTTCTGATATTCTTCATCTGTAGTGGGGCCTAGGCCTCAAAATTTTTAAAGGCCTCCTGGATGAATCTAATAGGCAGGGGATTTTTAATTTTTAAATTTTATTTATATTTTACAGTGGTATTTGGCAGCGGGCTCCTACTAGCTCATGAAAGTTATTGTTAGATATTTAAAAACTGCATGAGTTGACCAATCATTGGTAGCTAGAAATTGCCTGTGGAGGGCCTATTTACACCATGGAAATTGGCAAAGTGTATAAATCAGGGTTTTGGGGGAATTGGGAAACAGATTTAAATAAATAAAAAAAATCAAAAAACAAACAAGCAAAAAACCCCAGCACGCCACTGAGAACCACTGTCCCAACGGAACCAAAAATAGCAGGTAAAGAATTCCTGCTCAAAGTATTCTAGTTCTTAATCCCAGTAACAAAGAGTAACAAAGTAGATCTTCAGAGGAGTGGGTATTTGGCCACAATAGCCTTGCAGCCCCCTTTAGCAAGATTGTTCCTACCAGGTTTTGTTTCAGCATTTTTTCCTCCACCTTTATCAAATAATGATATTATTATTATTTTTTAAAAAAGGGTCTTAGCCAGATACTGTGGGTCACAACTGTAATTCCAGCACTTTGGGAGGCTAAGGCAGAAGGATTGTAAGCCCAAGAGTTCAGACCAGCCTAGGCAACACACCAAGACCTTGTCTCTATTAAAAAAAAAAAAAAAAAAAAGCCGGGCTCAGTGGCTCAGCCTGTAATCCTGCGCCTTTGGGAGGCTGAGGTGAATGGATTGCCTGAGTCCGCGGGTTCGAGACCTCATCTCTACAATAAATCAAAAAATTAGCCGGGCGTGGTAGCGCGCGCCTGTAGTTCCGGCTACTCGGAAGGCTGAGGTGGAAGGATCCCCGGAGCCCAGCAGGTCGAGGCTGCGGTGGCCGGGAGCGGCCACTGCACTCCAGTCTGGGCGATGGAGTGAGACGCCAACTCAAAAAAAAACAACAAAAAAACAAAACAAAAACAATCACTCATGTATCAGGTTAGATGTTTTATGTATTATAACAATGATAATGGAAACATGCTTACTATAACGTATCCCAATTTTCCTCATTTTACATATAGGAAAACTGTAAAGGGCTACCATCATTTAAAAAATTAACCCAGCTGGAAACCCAGAATCATTTTTGGTTCCTCTCTCTTCCTCCATATCTGACTATTCTTCAAATACTCTTAATTCTTCCTTTCATTCTATCCCTCTCTTTGAAGTTCTACAGCTGTGATATAGCCTAACCCAAATCCTATGACTGCGTAGACACTCTGTCAGACCCTTAATACTATATAGCCCAGACTGTTTCTTCCTCCTCCAATTCAACCTTTCCCAAACTATTACTTTTCTTAAAATAACACATTTATGGCCAAGTGCAGTGGCTCACACCTGTAATCCCAGCACTTTGGGAGGCTGAGGCACAAGGACTGCTTGAGTCCAAGAGTTTGAGATCAGTTTGGGCAACATAGCAAGACCTTGTCTCTACAAACAACAACAAAAATATTAGCCAGGCATGGTAACACGCACCTGTAGTCACAACTACTCAGGACGTTGAGGTAGAAGGGTCACCTGAGCCCAGAAGGTTCAGGCTGTGGTAAGCCACAATCGTGTCACTACACTCCAGCCTGCACAACACAGTGAGACCCCAACTAAAAAAAAAAAAATAGCAGCCGGGCACGGTGGCTCACGTCTGTAATCTCAGCGCTTTGGGAGGCTGAGGTAAGAGGATTGCCTGAGTCCATGGGTTCAAGACCAGCCTGGGCAACTTGTGAAACCTCATCTGTACGATAAATCAAAAAATTAGCTGGGCATGGTGGCACGTGCCTGTAATTCCAGCTACTTGGAAGGCTGAGGCAGAAGGATCACGTGAGCCCAACAGGTCAAGGCTGCTGTGGCCATGAGTGTGCCACTACACTCCAGCCTGGGCAAGAGTGAGACTCCAACCCAAACAAACAAAAAACAGCACATTTATTATGTGTCCATTCATTCTTTCCACAGATGCTTACTCAATACCTATGCTATGTGGTAATTGTCTTCTGAAAAAGAGTCAACGGATTTTGTTACGGCTTGTTGGATCACGTCCATATTCCTTGGATTCATATTTGAGGTTCCAAGTGATATCTACATTTCCAACTTTCTCTCTTCTTATCCACATAGTTTAACTCTGCTTCCAGTCACCAAGGCATTAACGTGTCATTGTGTGGGTTTTATTTCTTCTCACCCACTGTACCCTCCTGGAATATCCTCTTCCCTTCTCCCTGTCTGGTGACACCTCACCCATCTCTGTGGGCTTAGCTGTGCTCTCTTCCTTCCTTTCGCCTTGTCTTCTCCAAGTCCTAATTGTGGCTCCATTATTCAATGCTCACGATTCACTTGGCTTTGAGCTATCTACCGCCTTCTAGTGCCATTCAGCTCTTCATATCTGTGCCTTACCTTTGCAACTAGGTTGAAGAGAAGTGATTTTGTATTTCTTTGTACTACTCCCAATGTTGACTATCACTCACACAGTGGAAAGTTGTAACATATTTTCTGTTTCAGCCACTTGTTACAGGAGGGATAAGAAAGGAATCTAATGCTTTCCTAACTCAATATCTGTTCAATCATTGTTCTCTTCTTACAGTTATCTCAAGGTGTCTAAGAAGAAGAATATTGTGAAATAATTTCTTTATTGAGGTTAGGTTCTAGAAAGAGTATAAAGTACAACTAGCATGTAATCGACTACACCTTTGAAACTTTCTTAAGAAAGTGCTATGTTGAAGACCTACCAGCTGTCAGTAAGTCCAACATACCCAGTTTCTCCTCCAATCTTAGAAAAAATTGCTGTTTAGTTTTTTTTCTTTTTTTACGGTTTTGACTTGATTATATGGATAAGGGCCATGTTATATAAATAAGATATATATATAAATAATAGCCTCAGAGTGGTAGACGTTCACAGTAACAAAGGCATGCAGTGAGGGAACGTCAGCCACGAGTCCCTCATCTGACACTCACTGTCATCACGCCCACTCACCGGATGTGGAGTGGGGGAATAAATGGGGCTCACTTTTTCTTCAGCCACACACTTCCCAATATTTAAATGCTTGTTCAGAGGTGATCTAAAATTACTTCTTGAGTTCAGCAGAATTCTAACGTGGACCCCAAGGTTCTCATCCCCTACTGACCCACATCTTAAGTAACTGCCTGCTTCTCAAGTGTGGGCCAGACCTGTGAATATGATGAACTATTACTTCCGACTGAGGAACTGATAAACTGACTCCAAGTTCAACAAACGGGAGATTATACTTGGCAGACATGATCTAATCAAGTGAGCACCTAAAGGCACTGGGGGTTCTTTCCCAGAAGAAGACATTAAATAATTCATACAGAAAGAGGCCTGTGCAGGGAACTGTGTGAAAAGGACCTGCGAGTGGCTTCTGGTTGCTGAGAGTGTTTCTAGCTAGCTGCCAGTATGAAAACTGGACCTCAGTCACGTAGCTGCAAGGACATTAATTCTACCAACAACTTGAGGGAGCTTGGAAACAGATCTTTTCCTAGCCAAGCCTCTAGATGGGGATATACCCAGCTTATACCTTAATTACACCTTTATTTTAGCCTTCTGAGATTCTAAGCAGGGGACCCAACTAAAACATGCTGAACTCTTGACCCATGGAAACTGTAAGATAATATATTTGTATTCTTTTTTAAAAATAATTTTTAATTTTGAAGATGTGGGGTACAATTCAGGGTAAATTTGTATTTTTAACCTTGGTAAATTTGGTGATTTGTGACATGGCAATAGAAAACCTAATACATTTGCTTTCTATATATCAGGCACTATATTAAGCACTTTACATTCATGGTATTTTTAAAATTTTTAGTTGACACATAATAACTGTATATATTTATGGGCTACAGAGTGATGTTTCAATTTATATAACGAATAGTGATCATATCAGGGTAATAGCATATCCATCAACTCAAACATTTCCTTGTGTTGGGAACATTCAATATTCTCTCTTCTAGCAACTTAAAAACATTTCATTGTTAACTATAGTCATCCTATGATGCTATAAAACATATTACTGTTATTGGAGCACCAAGGAACATGAAGTTTAAAGAAGTTACATAATTTGCTCAAGTTTATATAACTAGGAAGTGATAGAGACAAACTTCTATACCCAGATTTACTAACCACCTCTATTGAGGAAGTTGACCATTCTACTCTGTTCTCCCTACCTCAGTAATGTTCTGAATGTTAAACTTCCTCTGTGCTTTCATACAACTCTGTGAATTCTCAGTTTCTCTTGAGAACTTTCTTACTTTATTGATATTTAAAAGAATCTGTTAAATTAATTTACTTCATTAAACATTTATGAAATATCCACTATAGGAAAGCAGTGAGTAAAGAGTTGGGAGAACTCAAAGACTGATAAGATAGACTCTGACCCTTCAAGGTTCTTGAATACTAGTGGGAAAACAAATTCATACACAAATACCACACAGGAGCAAGTCCAGTTTCAAGATTCCAAGAGAAAAAGAGTCTGTTAATTCACCTGACAAAGAGACTTTTATAGAATAGATGCAAAGACACATTTATATTGCCACTTCAGATGAAAATTTATATTTAAGGGAGTTTCCTGGTTCTGTGGAAACAAAGCAATTCTCAACTAATTGTAATGTCTACTTCTAAAATGATTATCTTCTTACTATAGGCTAGGCAGTGTGCTAAGTACTTAAAAGTATCTCATTTGGCACTCACAAAAGGCCTATGATATAAATATTATGGTTGTTGTTTTTATTTTTGTTATTCCAAATTTACTGATGAGGAAATTAAGATATAAATGGCTTGCCCAACATCACACAAGTAGAAAGTGGCACAGAATTCAAAAACTCAGGCAGACTGACTCTGGTATATATACTCTTACCTGGTACATCTTCTACATTATGGTCATTTTAGTAAAGAGGATAATGAGGGAATCAAAGTCATGTGGAGAATGGGGTAGGTGAAAGGAGATAAACAGTAATAATTGCTGCAGCTGAACAAAGAATTTAGCTATTTCTCAGCACGCAAGGCAAAATGGAAAATAATGTGATTTACACATGCCAAGTAATCTTAAACATTCTAAAATCTATGAGAAATTAATAATTACAGTCCTATATGGAGGAGGACTTGAATGGCATAGAATATAACATCTTACATAGGATTTTTTAAAAATGAGCTTAGCTGGGCTCGGTGGCTCAGCCTGTAATCCCGCGCCTTGGGAGGCTGAGGTGAGTGGATTGCCTCAGCCCGCGGGTTCAAGACCCACCTGGGCAACTTGGCGAGACCTCATCTCTACAATAAATAAAAAAAATCAGCCGGGCGTGGTAGCACGCGCCTGTAGTTCCAGCTACTTGGAAGGCTGAGGCGGAAGGATTGCTGGAGCCCGGCAGGTCGAGGCTGCGGTGGCCAGGAGCGGCCACTGCACTCCAGTCTGGGCGACAGAGTGAGACTCCAACTCAAAAAAAAAAAAAAAAAAAAAAGAGCTTAAATAGACTCTTACTTAAACCAAGAACAAAATAGTAAACTGAAGTTTTGTAAAGGCATGTAGAAATAAATTAACACAATACATTTATGTACCCTTTTACTCAACTAGACACGAAAGAGAATGGCTGGTTAACAGTGGTTTTCAAACTGCAGATCACAAATCACTAGTGGGTCATGAAATTAATTAAGTGGATCACAATCCGTTTTTAAAAATTTATACCTTTATGTGTGTGTGTGTGTGTGTGTGTGTGTGTGTGTATACACATCTTAAGTTTAAGGATAAATATTGTAAAATAAATTTTTTGTATGTCTATGGGCTTATATTTGTGTGTCATTTTATAAATATGATTCACAATCCTAAACAAAGTTTGAAAGCCACCACCTTAGCTTTGACTACTTGTCTCGACTATCAGTCATCTCAGCTGGGATCTTATCAGAAGCTCCATTAAGAATAATAGCAAACTGAAGTCATTAGAGAGTGCTTCAAGTGCATTTTGAATTGTTGATTAAAAAGAGACCCTCATGCTGTAGATTTCAGGCAGAGAGGGGATAGGAAATTGTTTCGTAATTAGAGGTTTGTATTTGTGCTGAAAGGGGCAGTGGCTCGTTTCTGCAGTAGGGGACGTAGAGGACTGCCAGAACATGTATGGAAGGGACAAAAGCATTGCTCATCAAGCATGAGATCTATTTGACCTCTTCAAAGGCATGAGTGACCCCTCACTCTCCCCCAGCACCACATTTAGGGTAACCATGTAGCTTGGGCTGTCCTGGTTACATAGTTGTCCTGGTGTAAATTATTAAAACCCTGCTTTTCTACTATCAAAATGTATTGGTTGGATGATAAATTATATGACCACCCTTTCTTTCCATAGCAAGGAAAAAATGTCCCTGCCCTGGAAAGACATATTTGTAGGGAAAGTTTTATCCTTTCATTCAGATCATCACTTCCTTGTACTTCTCTTTTCCCTGGCAAATTCTCTGAGATATATATGCTTGTCAGAGGAAACTCCATGTTTTCCTATTTAGGAAGGTCAATAAAGACCACAAGGTTTCTCAGCTGGAAGTTAAGGGAATTTGGGGTTCTCAGATGAGTCTCAGCTAACTGAGCTCCCAATGAGAATATGGGTAATTGCATATTTCATTTTGAAGCTATGCTAAATTTGAAGATATAACATAGGTATAGATATACTCTGTATAACCTGGATGGTCACTGAGATTCTAGTGTTTAAAGTGTTTGTGTTATAGTCAAGTTAAAACCAACCAGTACTACTTAATATTTTTGAAATAACTTAAAAACACCAAAGCTAGGTCAGGCGTGGTGGCTTATGCCTATAATCCCAGCACTTTGGGAGGAGGAGGCGAGAGGATTGCTTGAGTCCAGGGGCTTGAGACCAGCTTGGACAACATGGCAAGACCACATCTCTACAATATATCAAAAAATTAGCTGGGTGTGGTATTGCACACCTGTTGCTCCAGCTTCTTGGAAGGATGAAGTGGAAGGATCTCCTGAGCCCAGCAGGTCGAGGCTGTGGTGGTCGTGAGCATACCACTGCAATCCAGCCTGGGCAACAAGAGTGAGACTCCGACTCAAAAAAAAACAAAACAAAAACAAAAGCTATTTTTAATATATAAATTCTGTATTTATGGAAAGTTGGGGACAAACTGGCATCATAAGACACCAAAAAATTGAAAGGTTTTCTGTAGTTCAAACAAGGAAAATTGGTGGAAGAACTGAGAAGTCATATGATGAACAAAGGCTAAGACACACTGAACTCCAAAGTCCTACTCCTTAAAAGTAAGCACCAGGCACGGATTTCATTTGGCAATATGGTTTTAACAGAACAGCGTCATCTGAGATGTTTAAATTATTGCTATTTATTTCAGCTTTATTTTCCAACTGTTAAAATTTTTTATTGAGTTTTGTAGATTTTAAAGTTATATAAAACCATATGTATGCAGAATTTTACAGTTTTGTTTTTTCATTTTTAAGTATTTTAATAAAACACTGGGGTCCTAGAAAATGTTTTTCCTCCTTAAAGGGGGTACTTACAGTACCTAAGCTTGAGTTACATAAAGTGAAAAACATCATGCTTGGAATCAAAGACCAGCCTGCTGCAAAAGAGAAACAAAAATCACCAGGCTGTCTGGTATGCTAGCATAACAGAAATGTCAGTTTAGCAAATGCACGTAATTGCTAAGAATGTGAGCTAACATGGCCAGCTGTGCGTCCAGCCTGCTCCCCCTTGTCGTTCCTATCCCTACTCAGACCTCACCCTTATTCACTCCTCTTAGTCCTATCTTGGTTCTGCACTGTTGTCTTTCTACTTGCACCCTTGACTCCTTGACTCTTGTACATGGTTTTAGCTCTCTCCCTCAAGTTTTAGGTTTACAGGAAAAGGAAACTGGATTAAATAAAATAACAAGCATGTAAATGCCTGGAATAGAGAAATGACTTAGGATATATTGACTTTCCTTGGAGATTATCTATTTTATTTTAATGATTAGGCAACAAAAGTTGAGAAAGTTGTAAGTCTATTTAATGTCATAGATCAAGTTAAAGGCAAAAGTAGTTCCAGATCACACTAATCTTCACATTTAAAAAAAAAAAAACAACACTCTAGGGTAACTGATAAATTTATAAAGAAAAAGATTTTTCTATATAGTTTCTGCAAGTGCTACTTTCATAATCTATTTTTTGACTGTCCTTGATGTGAAGTACAATTTCTTTTTCTATTTTAAGATATTCTCATCTGCTGTTCTGCCCTTGGATATTCCTTGTTGGTTTGAAGTATCCTCCAGAAGACAATTATGGATTTATCCATTGGCATTCCAACCTTATTATTGAGCCTATTTCATTTTGAAATTTTCCCACACTGTATGCATGCTTCAGCATGTCCGTAATAGAGTGGATTCTCTATTTAACTTACATCTCTCAGTCCAATGCACAAGTTTTTGAAAGTGGTTTTGACTATTCCTTCAATTCACTACGAAAAACCAAGCCTAAAATATAACTATATTGTTACCGATAGGGGTATAACAAAAATACTGTATTTGTGCAATATTGAGATCACCATAAAAATAACATCAGGTGCCCTGGTAGGATTCCAGCTAATTACACAGGGAGAAATGTAACAAGGTACTTAAAGGACACCTCAACCAATGAGCTGAGACACTGTAAACATTGTGATAATTAGGTTTCCTCAGTAAGATTATTCAAATTTTGAAGAAAGAGAACTTGTAACTTGTATGTGTGTGTGTATGTGTGTTTGAGAGAGAGAGAAGGGGGGGAGAGAGACAGAGAGAGAGAGAGAGAGAGAGAGAGAGAGAGAAGAGAGAGAGAAGAGAGAGAGATCCAGATATCCATATTTTAAGGCAAGAGGGCCTACTATAAAATGCTAAAGTTTAGGACATTAACCATAAGGCCAAGGATGAATAAAGAAAGGGAACCAGGAGAGGAAAGATAGTCTTTCAGGGGATGAAGGTTTAAAAACCATGGGTGTCAAGGATATTGGACTGCAGTTTAATGAAAATGAGAATGAAAACACTGGAAGAATAGGAGGTATTGGGATTACATTTTCTTAAGTGGAGAAATTCTAGGTCTGTGCTGTCCAATATGGTAGTCGCTAGCCACATGTGGGTATTTATATGTAAATTAATTAAAACTTAAAAGTACATTCCTCCGTCACACCAGACACATTTCACATGCTCAGTAGCCACTGTCCAAATTGAATAGGGCAGACAAAATATTTCCATCATACAGAAAGGTTCATTGGAGAGTGTGGTTCTAGATAATGACAAGTTCTAAGGAATGCCTAGGAGTGTGAGTTGCTGAAGATAATAGAGCCAAAAGCCACTGAGGGAGAGGTAATCAAGGAACTTAGGAAGGTAGGATATGAAATAGATTTTCCCTACTGATGTTGAATTCAGTCTGAAAAGTGGCAAAAGTTCTGATGGAGAAGACAGGAACTAGACACTAAAGTCTTCAGTGAATATAGATGATGTGACCAGACACATAAACACCTGGACTTTGTCACCTGGACTTTGTCACTTGAACTTTGCTGGGAGTTGTAACGTGCTTCCTGGTGGGGAAACCCTTCATATCTTACCACAGTGTCCCTTGCTCCTAAAACATGCTTGACTGACTCAATCTAGGCCCTGCCCCAGAGAGATGGCCCATATTCCATTCAAACTTCTCCTTGTTCAAAAATCACCTCTTTTGAAATTATATCAAATTGCTTCTGCCAACTCAATACTGTAGGATAGGAAAAGAAACCCAGTGAGTTAACTCTGTATAGACAGGTTGACCAGGCAGCTTAAAATAATGCATCTACCCCTACCTAGTCCCATACACAAAAATCAACTCTGAATGGATCAAAGACCTAAATGTTAAGTCCTCAAACTATAAGAACCTTAGAAAATGCAGGAGACACCCTTATAGAAATTGGAGCTGGCAACCAATTCCTGATCAAAACCCCAATTGTCCATGCCATAAGAGATAAGATAGACAAGTGGGACTTAATCAAACTGACAAGCTTCTGTAAATCCAAAGGAACCATTGAGAGAGTGCGAAGACAGCCTACGGAATGAGGGAAAAATATTTGCCAACTGTATATCTGACAAAGGCCTAACATCTAGGATCTAGATGGAACTCAAAAAAAAAAAAAAAAAGCAAACAAACAAACAAACAAAAAACTCCATTACAAAATGGGCAAAATTCCTTGAGCCACGTCTCAAAGGAAGACATATGAGCAGCCAACAGATACATGAAAAAATGCTCAACCTCACTAGTCATCAAAGAAATGCAAATTAAAACCACACTGAGATGACAACTAACTCCATCATCAATAACAAAAAACAACAGATGCTAGAAAGCATGAGAAAAAAAGGAACACTTCTACACTATTGGTGGGAATGTAAACTATTATAGCCTCTCTGGAAAGCAGTGTGGTGATTCCTAAAAGATCTAAAAATGGACCTCCCATACAACCCTGCAATCCTCCTACTAGAACATACCTGGAGGAACTCAGATCATCCTATGGAAAAGATTCCTCCAATGTTATTTACAATAGCAATAAAACCTCAAACTATAAGAGCCTTAGAAAATGTGGGGAACCACCCGTGCTGCCCATTGAAAGAGGGCTGGATAAAAAAATGTGGTACATATACATATTGGAATACTACACAGCCATAAAGAAGAACAAAATTATGGACTTCGCAGCAACTTGGATGGAGTTAGAGGCTATAATACTGAGTTATTTTTCACAGAAACAAAGAACCAAGTATCACATGTTCTCAATCATGAGTGGACCTTGAACAACTATCATAATACTGTAAGAAAGGGACTGGCAGTAGTGGGAAACTGGCAGTGGAGGGCAGGGATGGGACTTGCAGTAGTGGAAAACTGCCAGGGGAGGGAGGCACACCTCATCAACAAAAGTACCTGAATAATGAACATCTGTATACCTAACCTTGAATTGTACCCCTACATATTTTTTTTAAAAATTAGGAAGATAGAAATCTGCATTTCTTTAGCTATGAGTGATATTTAGCATTTTTTCATATGTTTGTTGGCTATCTGTATGACTTCCTTGGAGTGATATCGGCTTATGTCATTTGCCCACTTTCTTTTTTTTTTTTTTTTGAGTTGGAGTCTCACTCTGTCGCCCAGACTGGAGTGCAGTGGCCGCTCCCGGCCACCACAGACCTGCAGCGATCTTCCGCCTCAGCCTTCCAAGTAGCTGGAACTACAGGCGCGCGCTACCATGCCCTGCTAATTTTTTTTTTATTTATTGTAGAGATGAGGTCTCGCTTGCCCAGGTGGGTCTCGAACCCGCGGGCTCAGGCAATCCACTCACCTCAGCCTCCCAAAGGCGCGGGATTACAGGCTGAGCCACTGAGCCCGGCTTGCCCACTTTCTATTGGGCAATATTTGCATTTTTGTTGGTGTTTGAGTTCTTTGTAAATTCTGAATATTAGTCCTTTGTCAGATGTAGTTTGTGAATATCTTCTCCCATTTTGTAGGTTGCCTATTTGCTCTGCTTGTTATTTCTTTTGCTCTGCAAAAGCTTTTTTAGTTTAATTAAATCCTACTTATTAATTTTTGTTTTAGTTGCATTTGCTTTTGGGGTTTTGGCCATAAATTCTTTGTAGTGGCCAATGTCCAGAAGTGTTTTTCTTAGGTTTTCTTCAAGGATTCTTTTATAGTTTTAGTTCTGACATAAAAGCCTTATCCATCTTAAGTTAATGTTTGTATATGGGGAATGATAAGGATCAAGTTTCATCTTTCTGCATGTATCTATCCAATTTTTCCATCACAATTTGTTGAATAGGGTGTCCTTTCTACAGTGTTTGTTTTTGTCTGCTTTGTTAAAGGTCAGTAGATCTACCATTTGATCCAGAAATCCCACTATTAGGTATCTACCCTAAGGAACAGAGGTCGTTATATAAAAAAGACACCTGTTCCTGCATGTTCATCACAGCACAATTCGCAACTGCAAGATGTGGAAGCAACCTAAATGCCAAGCAAGTGATCAGCAGATGATGAAAATGTGGTATGTATGCACCATGGAATATTATGCAGGCATAAGAAAGAATGGAATAATGTCCTTTGCAGCAACATAGATAGAGCTGGAGATTATCAGATTCATAAAAAGAAAACCAAGCACTCATGTTTTCACTCATATGTGGAGTTAATGGTCACAAAGGTGGAAATAATAGACATAAGGACACCACTAAGGGAAGTAAGGGGGCTGGGGAGATAGGGCTCAGAAACTACCTATGGGCACAATGTTCACTATATGGAGAACAGATCACCTAAGATCCAATTCCCACAGCTACACAATATGTCCATGTAACAAATACACATGTGTACCCCTAAATCCAAAATTAAAATAAGTAAATATATGATAAAAGAAAAGAGAAGATAGAAATTATACCAAGTACCTCTTCTGACCATAATTGTATAAAACTAAAAATCAACAAAAAAACTTTAGAAATGTCATGAATACACAGATACTGAACAACATGTTCCTAAATCACAGTGAAGGGTCAGTGAAGAGTTAAGAGAGAAAGTTTTAAAATTCTTTCAGATAAATAAAAAGAAAAATATATTATACCAAAATCTATGAGTAAGATGGATGACCTACATCAGTAAATGCCTACATCAGAAAAGAAGAAAAATTTATAGTAAACAATTTAATCAAGCCAGAAACTAGAAAAACAAAAACTAATTCAACCTAAAACTGGTAAAAGGAAGACAAAAATAAAGCTCAAAGCAGAAATAAACAAAATATAGACAAAAAAGTTTCAAAAGACCAATAAAACAAGAGTTGGATTTTTTTTGAAAAAATCAACTTGACAAATCTTTAGTTAGACTGAGAAAAATAAAATAGAAGATGTGAATAATAAAATCTGAGATAAAAAAGGAGATATCACATATGATACCACAGAAATACAAATGATCATAAAAGACTTATGAACAACTATATGCCAACAAATTTGAGATAATAGAATTGGATTAATGTCTAAACACATACAACCTATAAAGATTAAGTTATGAATATATAGAAAATTTGACCAGGCCAATAATGTATCAGAATATAGAATGAGTAATAAGATGTCTTTTATTTTAAAAAGCTAATAAATTCTAACAAACATTTAAATAATTAATTCCAACTCTCCTCATACTACTCCATAAAATTGAAGAGGATAGAATACATTCAAACTCACTTTATAAGACCAGCATTACCTTGATTCTAAAACCAGGCAAGAATACAACAACAACATAATAAAACTACAAATAAATATCCCTGATGAACATAAGTGCACAAATTCTCAATGAAATACTAGAAAACATAATTCAACTTAAATTAAAAAGATCATTCACTATGATCAAATGGGATTAGTACAAAGATTTAAGAATAGTTCAACAAACAAATCAATAAATATACCACATTCAAAGAGAGACAAATAACATATTATCATGTTAGTAAATGTAGCAAAAAAAAAATTTCACAAAGTTCAACATCCCTTAATGAGAAAAATGCTTAACAAGTTAAACATAAAAGATATGTGTCTCAACACAATAAAGATGATATATGAGAAACAAATAAAAGGCAACCAAATTAAAAAGAAGAAACTCAAATTGTCCTTTTCTACAGGTGACATAATCTTATATATAGAAAATCCATTAAAATCCACCAGAAACTGTAATAACTAGTAAATGAACTTTGTAAAATTGCAGAATACAAAATTAACATTAAAATTATGATTATTTTTATACATTAAAAGTTAACTAAGTATCTTTAAACAATTTTTAATATTTCCATTCACAATAGCTACAAAAAAGATAAGATACCTGGGAATAAACCTCACTAAGGAGGTGATAGATCTTTACACTCAAGAAAAATGAGCAAAGTCTAAGAGATGTTTGGAGTTTGGAATTACATAAAGAGAAAAAAATCTATGGATGATGGGCATCCCTGAGAGAGAAAGGGGAAACAGAATGCCCTGAAACCAGCCTTTCAGGAGATCATCCAAGAAAATTATCCCTGTCTTACTAGAGAGACAGTCATACAGACACAAGAGATCCAAGAAACTCTGTGAGGTATTACATGAGAAGACTATATTCCCAAGACACATAATACTCCATCTTCACAAAGTGAGCATGAAAGAAAAAATCCTAAAGGCAGCTAGAGAGAAGGGACATCAGAATTGCATCAGACTTCTCAGCAGAAACTCTGCAAGCCAGAAGGGACTGGGGATTCATCTTTAACATTTATAAAGAAATGTAGTTTCAGCAAAGAATTTCCTGCCCTGTCAAGCTAAGCTTCATGAATGAAGAAAAATTGAAATCCCTAAGTTCCGAAGAGAGCATGCTTCCTCCAGAACAACTTAAAGAAACTTATAAGCCAGAAACAAAAGAATAGTTTCACCCACCACAGAAGCACAGGCAAGCAGAGAGTTCACAGACTATACAAATAAACCACAATACCCAAAAAAGCAAAGCAGCTTTTTAATAGCAGTATGACAGGAATAAACCTTCACATATCAATAACTTTGACTGAACATGCCACTCAAAAGGCAAAGCATGACAAATTGGATATAGCTGTCTTCAGGAGACCCATCTCACTGCAAATGATATACAAGCTCAAGGTAATGGGCTGGTGAAAGATCCTTCAGGCATATAGAAAATAAAAAAAGAGCAGGTACAGTTCTTTTATCAAACAAAACAGACTTTAAGTCAATAAAGTTAAAATAGACAAGGAAGGACACTACATAATGATACTTAAATATATATGTACCCAATATAGGAACATGCAGATTTATAAAACAATAGTTAATTAAACAAAAAATGACATAGAGAATCATACAAGTATAATCAGAAACTTCTATGCCCTACTAACAGCTTTAGATAGATAACTGAGGCAAAAAGCTATCAAGAAAATTCAAAACCTTAACTTAACACTTGACCAATTGAACTTAATAGACATCTACAGAACACTTCACCCAACAACCATAGAATATGCTTTTTTCTCATCAGCACATGGAACATACTCCAAGAACAACCATATACTTAAGCATATATCAAGTGTGAACAAATTTCAAAAGGTGGAATTCATTCGAAGTACCTTCTCAGACCACAGCAAAATAAAAATAAATATAATCACCAACAAGGACTTCCCCAAAATACAGAGAAATTAAACAATAAGCTTCTGAAAAGACAGAAATCAAGTCAGAAATAAAAAGATTCCTGGAAACAAATGAAAGAAAGAAACAATACAACAAAACCTCTGGGATGTCTTAAAGTGGTGCTGTGAGGGAAGTTTATTATATTGCATTCAAATATTAAGAAAATGGAGGGCTCTAAAGTAAACACTCTAATTGTACACATAGGGAGGCTAGAAAGTCAAGAGCAATCCAATCCCATAATTAGTAGAAAAATTGAAATTATTAAAATGAAGTCAGGGTTAAATGAAATAAAGACCACTTAAAAAAATCATAGAAAGGATAAACTTGGAAAAACACTGGTTCTTTGAAAGGATAATAAGATTGACAGACTCCTGGCCAAAATGACACAGTGGGGGGAAAGAGAAAGTTCAAACAAACACAAATAGAAACAAAAAAATGCAAGGTAACAACTGGCCCTGAAGATCTAAAGGAAATGAAGAAATTCCTGACACATAACCTTCCAAGATTGAAACAAGAAGAAATTAAAACCCTAAACAGGCCAATAACAATCCACAAAATTGACTCAGTAATAAGAAACCTCCCTGCCAAAATGCCTGGGCCAGATGGTCTCTACTCTGAATTCTATAAGATATACAAGCAAGAGCTGATTCCAATCCTAATGAAAGTATTTCATGCATTTGAGAAGGAAAGAATTCTCCCTAGTTCATTCTATGAAGCCAATACTAAACTGATACCTCAAAAATGGCGTAGACCCCAAAAGGAAAGAAAACTAGTCCAATTTCCCTTATGTACAAAGAAGCAAGAATTCTCAACAATATTCTACCAAATCACCCATAGTACAAGTTAAGTATAATCCATCACAACCAGGAAGGCTTCATTCCCAGGATGCAAGACTGATTCAACATACATATGACAATTAATATAATCTATCACATAAACTGGTGTGAAACCAAGAACCACATGATTATCTCAGTCACAGAGAAAGTATTTTATAAAATCTAACATGCCTTCTTAAAAACCCTTGAATACCTAGTCATCAAAGGAACATTCATCAAAATAATACGAGCCATCTATGACAAACATGTAGCCAATATCATATTTAATGGGCAGAAGCTGGAAGCATTTCTCCTAAGAACTCAATCAAAACAAGAATCTCACTCTCACCCCTCCTATTTAACATGCTACTGGAAGTCCTAGCTAGAGCAATCAGGCAAGGAATATAAATTAAGGATATCCAAAAAGGAATAGAAGAAGTTAAGTTATCCCTCTTTGCAGATAATATGATTCTGTAACTAGAAAACTTCAGAAGGTTTGTCAACCCCCCACACCCAGATAATTGACTCCAGTGAAATCTTGGTTTATAAAATCAATGCATAAAAATCAGTAGCATTTCTTTACACCAACAACAAGCAGGCTGAGAACCACATAAAAATACAATCCCATTTACAATAGCCACAAAAAAATGCAGTAAAATACTTCAGCATCCACCTAATCAAAGAGATAAAAGACCTTTACAATATAAGTGTAGAACTACAACACACTGCTTCAAGAAATCAATGATGACACAATTGGAAAAACATCTCTTGCTCATAGTTGGAAGAATCATTATGAATATCTTCATTCTACCTAAGGCATCCTACAAATTCAACATGATTCCTATCAGATTGCCATCACCATTTTTCACAGACCTAAAAAGAAATACAGAAATTTATATGGAAGCAAAAGGCGCCCAAATAGCTACAGCAGTCCTCAGCAAAAAAAATAAAGCTGGAGTTATCACACTTCTACACTTTAAAGATTACCATAAGTCTACATTAGCTGAGCCAGCATAATATAGGAACATAAATAGACACATAGACCAATGGAAAAGGACAGAGAATTCAGAAATGAACTAATTAATCTTCAATCAACTCATCAAGGACAAAATTGGAAAAAACAAACATTAGGGAAAGATGACTATTTTTTCAAATGGTGCTGGGAAATCTGGCTAACTATATGCAGAAGAATAAAATGATACTACCTAGCACCATATACCACTATTAATGCAAAATTTTATCCAAATGTGAAACCTCAAACTGTAACAATCTTAGAAGAAAACTTAGAGAGCACCCTTCTGGACATTGGTGTAGGCAATGAATTCATGGCCAAGTCCTCAAAAGCAAAGGCAGAAACAGCTTAAATTGACAGGTGGGACCTTTTCAAACTAAAAAGTTTTTGCACAGCAAAATAAACCATCAAAGCAATAAAGAGATAAACCATGGAACAGAAAAATATTTGCAAGCTATACATCCAACAAAGGCCTAACATGCAGGATCTACAAGAAACTCAAATAAATTGGCAGAAAAAAAAAACAACCCCATTAAAAAGTGTGCAAAGGACATGAAAGACACTTCTCAAAGGAAGACATTCAAGCATCCAACAAAACCATGAAAAATTAAATGCCTAGTCTCATTAATCATCAGAGAAATGCAAATAAAAACTACGAGATTCCACTTAACAATAGTAATGATGGCTATTATCAAAAAGTAAAAAAGTAAAACAAAAAAAAGGTATCTCTGAGGCTGTGGAGAAAAGAGAATGCTTCTAAACTGTTGGTGAGAATGTAAGCTAATTTAACCTTTGTGGAAAGCAGCATAGTGTTTTCTCAAAGAACTCAAACTTGAGCTACCATATTATGTAGCAATCCAACCTCTTGGAGTATAACCAAAGGAACATAAATTGCTCTACCAAAAAGACACTTGCAAATGTATGTTCACTGTGGCACTAGTCACAATAGCAAAAACATGGAACAAACTCAGATGTCCATTGAAAGTGGACTGGGCAAAGTAATTTTATGTATACACAATGTAATACTATGTAGACATAATGAAGAACAAAATCATTTCCATTGCAATAAAATGGATGCCGCAGCAGACCCTCATTATAAACAAACAAAAAAACTACCACATATTATCACTCAAAAGCAGGCCCTGATCACTGAACACACAGACACAAAGGTGGAAGCATCTGATGCTGGATACCACTAAAGATGGGAGGAAAGTAGTAGGCATAACGGGCACACACCCACACTCTAGGCATCAGGTTTTCTAATGGGAGAGAAGGGGTTTGCTAAAAGTCCAAACCTAACCTGCATGCAATTTGCTTATGAAGTAAACATTCACATGTAATCCACAACTCTAAAATAAAAATAATAAATTTAAAATTTTGTTAAAATTATAAAACATCTGTAAAAGAAATTGAAATGCAAATAGATGGAAAAATTTTGTGGTGAATGATTAATACTCTTAATTTTCCATACTGTTCTAAATTATCTATCTATACAATTCAATTCCTATCAAAATTGCAATGACACTCTTCACAGAAATAAAAAAAGTCCTAAAATTTACATTGAACTACATAAGCCCCCCTAGTAGCCAAAGCAATTCTAAGCAAAAAGAACAAAAATGTAGCCATCTTATTACCTGACTTCAACATATGCCACAAAACTAAAAAAGACAAAGCAGCATGACACTGATATTAAAAAACAGACACATAAATCAATAGAACATAATAGATAGCCCAGAAATTAATTTATGCTCCTATAACCAACTGATTTTTCACAAAGGTCCCATGAACACACATTAGAAATAGGGCAATTGCTTCAATAAATTGTGCTGGGAACATTAAATATTCACATGCAGAAAAATGAGATAAACCCCTACCCCTCACCATATACAAATATCAATTCAAAATGGATTAAAGACTTAATAGTAAAGTTTAAAACTATGAAACTGCTGGGAGAAAACATAGTGGAAATATGTTATAACATTATGCTAGGCAAGAATTTCTAAAATAAGACTTCAAAAGAGTAGTGAAAACCAAAAATTAAAAAACGGGATACAATAAACTAAAAGCTTTTGCATTCCTGTTCATCAAAGTTCTAGAAGTCCTAGCCAGAGCAACCAGGCAAAAGAAGGAAATCAGGGTTATTCAAATAGGAAAAGAGGAAGTTAAGCTATCCATATTTTGCAGATGATATGATTCTATACATTGATAACCCAAGGGAGACCCTTAAAAGCCTTCTCACATTGATAAATGACTTTGGTAAAGACTCAGTGTACAAAACCAATGTGAAAAGACAACTGCATTTCTATACACCAGAAACAAGCAGGCAGAGAACCAAATGAAAAGCAAAATTCCTTGCACAGTAGCCACACACACACAAAAAGGAATACCTTGGCATACAACTAACTAGAGAGGTAGATGACCTATACAATAAGAACTACAAAACACTGCTCAATGAAATCAAAGATGAAACAAACAAGTAGATGAACATTCCTTGTTATAGATTGGAAGAATCAACATTGTCAAGATGTTCATCTTACCCAAGGCAATCTACAGATTCAATGCAATACTCATCAAATTACCAACATCATTTTTCTCAGACCTGGAAATTATAATACAGAAATTCATATGGAAACAAAAAAGAGCATGAATAGCCAAAACAATTCTCAGCAAAAGGAACAAAGTGGGAAGTATCACACTTCCAGACTTTAAACTTTCTTAGAAAGCTACAATAACTAAAACAACCTGATATTGGTACAAGAATAGGTACATAGACCAATGGAAAAGGGCAGAGACTCCAGAAGCAAAAACACAGTCTTCCAGCCAACTCAACAAAGTCACCAATATTAATTACTGGGGAAAGAAGACCATATTTAGTGAATAGTGCTGGGAAAACTGACTACCTGCAGAAGAATAAAACTAGACCCTTATCTATCACCATATATAAAAATCAACTCAAAATGAATCAAAGGCCTAAAAACTAAATCTCAAACTATAAGAATTCTAGAAGAAAACGTGGAAAACACTCTTATGCACATTGGAGTAGGCAGTAAATTATTGATCAACTACCCAAAAGTGAATGCCATGAAAGCTAAGAAAGACAAGTGGGACCTCAGGAAACTGAGAAGCTTTTGCACAGCAAAAGAAATCATTAAGAAAAGAGACAACCCACAAAGGAGAAAATTTTTGCAAATTACACATCTGACAAAGGCCTAATATCTAGTATCTATAGGAACTCAAAAGAAGTGAAAGGAAAAAACACCCATTGGGTTGGGCAAAGGACATAAACAGACACTTCTCAAGACACCACATGCAAGCTGTCAACAGATACATGAATAAATGCTCAGCCTAAGTAATCATCAGAGAAATGCAAATCAAAACTACAATGAAATACCACCTAACACCGGTAAGAATGGCTATCATTCACAGGTCAAAAAAACAACAGATGTTTGCGCAGGTGCGGTGAAAATGGAATGCTTTTACTCTGTTGGTAGAAGTGCTAGCTAGTTCAATTTATTATTATTATTTTTTTTATGAGTTGGAGTCTCACTCTGTCGCCCAGGCTGGAGTGCAGTGGCACACTCACGGCCACCCCAGTGTTGACCTGCTAGGCTCCGGCGATCCTTCTGCCTCAGCCTCTCAAGTAGCCAGAACTACAGGCTTGTGCTACCATGCCTGGTTAATTTTTTATTTATTGTAGAGACGAAGGCTAGTTCAACTTCTAAAAGTGTTGTGATGAAAGGCAGTGTGGCGATTCCTAAAAGAACTAAAAATTGAACTTCCATATGATCCAGGAATCCCTCTCCTGGGAGTATACCTGGAGTGACAGAAATCGTTCTACTAAAAAAGACACCTGCATATGCATGTTTAGTGCTGCACTATTTACAATTGCAAGAACATGAAAATAACCCTATTGTCCATTGAAAGTGGACTGGATAAAGAAAATGTGGTACACAGCCATAAAGAACAAAATCATGGACTTCACTGCAAGTTGAATGGAGTTGGAGATCATCATTCTAAGTGATCTATCACAGCAACAAATAACTGGATATTGCATGTTCTCACACATAAGTGAGCTCTGAACAATACTTGCATGAATACCAGGAAGGTATCAGCAGTCTCAAGGCACTACTGGTGGGGGGTGGAGGGAGAAGACTCATGACAACACAAAGGGTACCTGGTTCACTACCAGGGGGAATGATGGCCAGTTTGAAGCCCAAACCTGCATGCAGCCTATTCATATAGTTAATACTCACTTGTACTCTAGAGCTCATAAAATTAAATTAAATTAAATACAAATTTTTAATGGGCACTAGACCTTAAATAAACGTGTATTTTTAAAAGACATACAATGGTCACAGGTACTGTAAAAACTTCAAATCACTAATCATCTAAGGAAAAGCAAATCAAAATCATTATAAAATAGCATCTCCCTCCACTTAGAGTGGCTTTTACCAATAAGAAAAAAGAAAACAAGTGTTAGTGAGAATATGGAGAAAAGGGAACACTCACACGTTGTTGGTGGAAATGTAAATTTATATAGCCCTTACGGAACACAGTGTGGCATTTTCTCAAAAACCTACAAGTAGAATGGAAATATGATTTAATCACACTCTATTGGGTACATATCTATAAGAAAATGATACACAAAATGGAATACAATTTAGCCATAAAAGAGAGTAAAATTGTCATTTGACAACATGGATGAATGTGGCTTGGAGGGTATACGGTATGTGAAATAAGCCAGATACAGACAAAGGCTGTATGAAAAAGTGTTAATATTATAGAAGCAGAAAGTCGAGCAGTGGCTGCCAGAAACTGGGGAAGGGAAGGAAGAGAGGAGGATGAGGAGAGGCTGGTCAGTGGCTGCCAAGTTACAATGAGATAAGAGTAATACGCTCTGATGTTTAATTGCACAGGAGGGTGGTGACGACTAATATACCTGGAAGAAATACTTTTACATGTTCCCACTTCAAAGACATGATAAATGCCTAAGAACTGGCTATCTAAGCACACTGATTTGCTCATTATGCAACATAAATATGATTTGAAACGTCAACTTGTATGCCATGGATATGTATAATTACAATGTGCCAACAAAAATATTTTTTCCTGAATACAAATGTATCTAAAGCCATATGTTTTATCATCTGTTTTACAGAGTAGATTTATGAAAGTTAAGTTTGGAAAGAATATCTGAATAGTTAAATTATAGTTATCTTTAAGGAATACAATTATATACTTTTAGGAGTAAAAATATAATTTCTGGTTCAAATTACTCTATCATTTTAACATAATATAGCTTAAAGAGCTGACACGGTATAACCAAAGTTATGTGACTAATTATTAAAAGATGAAATTATAAAACTAGAAATTTTTATTTCAAATTGTTTAAGAATTAGTCTGTATCAAATACTGATGTAGGTAATAGGAATACAAAGATAAAATGCTCTAATTTCCTCGGTCCTTATTTTCTTATAGATAGTAAAACATTAAATAAATACACACAATAAAACAACAGCATAAAATAAAAGGCAATCAACCTGATAGATGCTATGTGAAATGGTGTTAAAAGTATAAAATAGGTTTTGTGAACCTATAGGTTTTGTGTCAGGTTTAGGAAAGGAGGCCAAGAAAGGTTTTCTGAAGCTGACTAGGACATGAATGAGAGGCCTGCATTATCTTAGAAACAGAGAAAATCTCAACAAGATCCTAGCAAACCGAATCCAACAACACATCTCAAAAATCATCCATCATGACCAAGTAGGCTTCATCCCCGGGACACAAGGCTGGTTCAACATTCGTAAAACCATAAATGTAATTAAATACATCAACAGATGTAAAGACAAAAACCACACGATTATATCATTAGATGCAGAAAAAGCTTTTGATAAAATCCAACACCCCTTCTTGATAAAAACCCTCGAACATCTGGGCATACGGGGAACATTCCTCAAAATAGTAAAAGCCATCTATGAGAAACCCACGGCCAGCATACTCCTAAATAGACAAAAATTGGAACCATTTCCCCTGAAAACTGGAACGAGACAAGGATGCCCACTCTCGCCCCTCTTGTTCAATAT